>JAXQKB010000374.1:0-11571 GCA_037042295.1 Irpex sp. Y119-03 | reverse complement strand
TTCCTGGCTGGAGACCAGACTCTCATGACAGGGTTCCCAATTTGGGATGTCATGAGAGTCTGGCGCTAACGAGACTACCATGAGCCCAATGACGGCTGGTTTCGCGGAATTCGCCCAAAACAGTCTGTTAAGTCAACGTAAGTCTCTTGATCATCAATTATACCAATATGGAGCAAACTAGACATCATTTACCATCAAAGTATGGGTTTTGGGTCCGACAGAAAGATATGGGTTATGGGTCAATCGGTTATGGCCTATGTATGGGTTATGAGCCTCATTTCTCCGCTAACCAATTTGGTCCACCCAAAAAAGTATGGGTTATGCCCAAGTATGGGTTATGGGGGGGGGGGGGGGGGGGGGGGGGTATGGGTCACTGAAGGTTAGACTGAAGAGCATCTGAATAAATCCGCCGGAGCATATTGAACCGGCGAGCAAAATCTTCCGGATCTGACGGTTGGCTTGTGAACTTGGATATAAATTGCAATAGACGGAAAAAGAAAGATCGACCGCCTGTGACTGTACCCATGTGGAAGGCGTCGCAGGCTAAGAGGCAGGAGATTAACGAGTAGCTCGACAGCTGGTTCGAGCAGAACGTTATCAAAGTGTCCGTGAGTCCATAAAGTGCGCCCGTAGTGATTTGTTACTAGTTTTTCGTGTGGACTACGGTAAGCTGAACGTGCTTAAAATCCCTGAAGAATTCCCATACCTCGCCATTCCAAAGTTATAAGCGTGCTGTCGAAAGCGCGGGTGTTGTCCACTTTTGGATGACTCAGCAGGTTTCACGCAGAAGGTGCAGCCATACAGCTATAGTACCCCTCTCTTCAGCGATAGACCGTGTGAAACCTCTAATATGAGGTACGAATATAGAGGCTGGTCCACGAGCCTATGTGAAACCATACTTTTAGATTTTTGCGCCTTCGACAGCTCGAAGGTGGTGACCTTGTACCACACGCTAGCCACCTTACCTGATGCTCCAACCTTCTGATGGAAAATATTTCTACTGCCACAAGCATCAATTCTCATAGCCTATACTACCTATCCCTAACTATATGCACAGAGGTACGCTCTACTCGAGTGTATCAATGGTACACTCTTGGCGTATTAAGTACAGTATGCGCAAGAAGAAGAAAAAAACTTGCAAACGGTTGTCGCAGCCTTAAGCAATGAGGAAATATGTATGAACGTGGATTGGCTAAAATGGCCGTGTTTGGTACGTAGATTTGAATGCATGATATTCAGCATCCATGCGCTGACATTGGCGGAACCTTATCAGCTTGATGTGCTGTTACTCCATGACATGGTGCGTTTGTTCTCTGTGAACATTGAGATCGTTAGGGAGTACGCATCCACGGAGGCTCTAGTGGACTTACGGGCTCCTGCGCCTGCCAGCAACGAGAACGCACCGCCACCAGCGAAGAAGAGGAAAACGCCTGGCGACCTGCTACTGAGTACTGCAGTAAGGAAGCTCGTGCGGAGGCTGCGAAGAAGGCACGCGAGGAGAAAGAACATAAGGCACGCGAGAAGAAGGACGACCTCTTCGAGTACAGCGCCCAATCGAGATCTTCATGAGTATCTCGATCTCAACGATGCGATGAAGACTGGCGATGTTGGTCGCATGGAATATCTGCTCCCCCAGCTGCTGTTCCGCTACCCTAGCGGTGTTAATCACAAGTATGCTTGGGAGAATGTCGAGCTCATGCAAGAGGTATGGCGTGAGTGGCTGACTGAAATCAAGTACGTATATCATTTCCGTTTGTGACGCTGCCGTTAACACGTACGTTAGGTCGCTTGTCATGAGACTTTGGTGGCTGGCAAATACGACAGGCCTCGCTGGCAACATCCTTGCCTATGACATGGTACAGGAGCACAACATACGAGATATAAAGGTATGCTCATTATACAGTGATTCAAACTATATCAATAAATGCTTTGGCTAGGATCTGTTTGCAATTTGTGGACCATTCTCCCCTTGGGAGTACATCAAGAGGATGTAGGCCCTGATTCCCACACAGCGTAAGATCAAGAAGTACGTCAAGGAACACTTTAATCACTTCAAGAGAGGTATTTCGCATACGTCGCCCACAAACAAAAATGATGTGGCTGCCTTGCAGGTGAAGTACCGACAGGCTGGTGCACACATCTATCGACCCGGCCGTCATCTCGCGCGAAAGACTTCACCGCTATCGGAGCGAATCTAACAACCTTGCAAAGTATGATCAACCGGTAGCACAAAGCACATGTTACGGAGAAGCGCAGAAAAGATACATTTGAGTGTGAATGCCTCTTGTTGAGCAGTATAAGGAGCCCAGCTGGTTAGCTCTCCGTTCTTGCATCAGGCGGACCTGTAGACCACTATGTAGCTTGGACGTGCGGGTTTAATTCCCGTTGGTAGCGCATTTAGGCTGTCCTTGAGGCCATTCATAAAGTAGAATGCCGTTGTGCTGGTTTTTACCCATGTATTTCTTACTTTTTATGCAGCTCTCAGTTTTTTTATCCTGTACTCTACGTCCTACGCACACGACATAGAAATTTCTATACTCAGGGCAATGCTTACAACTTGGGTCATGTTGCTATAGTCGGAAAGAGAAATATCATAGTTCTGCCTCACTCGTGGTGAAGGGGAAGGTGGAATGAGAGTGCCAGTGTGTGTTTGAGAGAAGAGGCTGATATACGTCGATTTAGGTGGGTCGGAGCGATCACAAATAGCCTCGTTCGAGCATTTACGATTGGATGTCACATAGCGGACGAGGTCGAATGCTGACAAGTTCGGGCGTAGTGTGGTACCTGCGAGGGAGACCGAGGAGGAGGCGGAGGCATGGAAGGTCGAACCTTGGACCGAGTTGTCAGAGGAGCAGCCGGTGTCTCCTCGACTTCGGCTGCCTCCTTCGCCGCTGGACACAACCATCAGCTCACCCTCAATCGACGACCATCACAAGACTCACCCGTACTCTGACGTACCCGGTTTTCAAATGTAATGCCATGTGTGGGTGTGACAATGACTGCGGCAATAGAGTATGTGGCAATGCGTTTATTGTCTAGTTACGCAACGAGGCTGACATTTGTGAAAGGTTGTACAACATGGTCGAAAACATGCAATCAACATCGAGAAGACTAGGGATAAAGGTTGGGGTGAGTACCCTAGTTTTTGTCATGCGTTGTTAAGCCTCATTTTGCTGCAGGTATCTTTGCTAAAGAGCGCATCCCTGCTCACACATTCATCGGTGCCTATGCTGGAGAATTAATCACCGATGTAGAGGGCGAAGCGCGTGGAAGGTGAGTGAACACTACGCAAACTGCAGAGTGTAATGGCAAGTGCATTGATTGTGCTCCCTAGAATATATCATATGGGTAACCGCACCTACCTGTTTGATGTTGATTTCTGGCATCTGAAGAAAGGCGAACCTGAGGATGAGTGGGAAGTTCAATACTGCATTGATGCGTTCCACGTGGGCAATGTGGGTCATGCAGATTGTATTAGTTCAGCTCCTACTGACATGACGTGTTTGGTAGTTTACAAGATTTCTAGTAAGTCATTCTCAACATACGAAATGTGGTTCTGACGATTCTCGCTTTGGTCTAGAACCATAGCTGCGAACCCAACTGCTTGCTTGTTCCAGTGTATGTCAATGAGCCAGATTTGCAGATCCCCATGCTTGCCATATTCACAAGTAGTGAGATCCTGGCTGGCCAAGAGCTTTGTATCTCCTATGTTGGCTCCTTTTGTAGGGACAGGGATCAGGTGAGGTTGATGTATTCTTTAAGATAACATGCCGCTTAGCCAAAATCCTTAGCCTGACCTCCAAACTAAAGACGCTATATTTATAGCGTGCAAGTGTGGGTCAAGGAATTGCGCTGGAAAGATGTGGAGATGATCCAGACTGTTTTGTAATGGTTGATATCGTGCTGCTGAGCGCCTTCGAGTTGAATCGCATCCCTGCACTTACCCACGCGCATCCAGAACCCCAACCATATCAACTTGGAACTTACAGCATACGATGAATGAATCTGGACGATACGGTGGCATCAGTCCTATGCGTAACTAGGGAGGTGATACATCCCCCTATCAAGCCACTCTCGCTTCCAATTGGAGAGCCTTCCGCTCGTCATAAATACAGAAGATAGATTAGATAAAATATCTACAGACACTACCACTCTAGCCATGTAATCAAAGTACTCAACAATCGAGAACAGAAGCCATAGCGCGTTTGGATTCCGCCAAAGAACCATACCCGCGCGACCTCGAAATTCATCAATACATCCTATATCTTAACGCGAGTGTTTCTTCCAACTGTGTTTCTTCCAAGTAAAGATGTACAAATTGCAGTCAAGGGGCCATCGTGCGAGTGACGTGGAAGAGGTAAGTAAGAGACGAACATAAAGCGCCTAAGGAATTCGAACTTACGCGTTTGTGAACTTGTACGATGAGCCTCAAGCTTGACGCCGCCGCCGCCGATATACTCAGGATATCCTGACGATACGTCCCAGACATCTCAGCCGCGTATATCCGGTGGATATCGCACTCAGGATATCAACAGTGCATCCACGAATTTTATCTCATCGTTATACTCCGGATCATTACAGTATATACACCTTACCACCCACTGTTATGTAAATTTGATAGAGCCAAGACATCGTAGCTGCGGTATCCTGGGAATAAAACAATAATTCATTTACCGCTTAACTGATACATGCCGCTGGTGTATCTACCGTTGATCATCAAGTTGTCTCTGGCGGCTTTATCCGCCCAATATATTATTCGCCTGGGCGTGTACGAACACCTCGATTTCATCCGTCAATATGTCACCGAACAAGTCTCACTAAACCGCATGTCCGGCCCTTACACCGTCCGTGAGGTCCAAACCAAACTCAAATCGCATTTCATGACATCACCACTCGGCGTAGTCGACAAGGCCGGATCTCCCGGCAAATATCGTCTAATACAGAACTGCTCGTTTAAGAACGAAGATGGGTTCTCCGTTAACGATTTCATTGATTCCAACGACTTCCCTACTACATGGGGCACTGCTGCTGAAGTCGCCCAAATTGTGAGTTTGCCTTCTACAGACGTGTGCCTTAGCCGTCACCTTGTGTATCATCAGGCGAGCCTGTGCCACCTGTCCAGGGTTGAGCTTGTGCCGCCCACCTTTATTTTTCGGGTGTTGCCTTAGCCCCGACTCTCTCTTATGAGCAACTGTAAGCTCACGCACCTGCCTTTTCAGGTGTCCACTGCTCCTCCAGGCGCACAAGCCTCTACTCTTGATATCGATTCCGCCTTTCGCAATATCCCCATCTTACCCCAGCACAAACCGTTCCTCGTCATCCAAGTGGACGACGGCGAATTCTACATCGATCATGTTTGTCCATTTGGCATCGCATCTGGGCCGGGCCTTCAAGGGCAGCCAATGGACGCAATAGTCGACATTTTAGGCCACGAAGGTATCGAACGGTTGAAGAAGTGGGTTGACGATCTTATCAATTTTCGCTTCCCTATTGGCCAGCTCGACAACGGCGAGTGGATATACGCATACGATATAGAAGACATATTCCGCATTACGGCTGCACTTGGTGTACCGTGGAAGCTCGGGAAATGTTTCCGGTACGCGTTTCTCGTCGTGTATTTGGGTTTCCTATGGAACCTTAAGGAGCGCTGTGTCTCTCTACCTAACGAGAAACGCGCTAAGTACCAGCAAAAACTGGATACGTATGCACTCGCTGCGGAGTCCGGCAGGGTGAAGCTCAGAGAGACTATGAGCATCGCTGGCACACTCTCCCACATAGCCTTCGTCTATCGCGAGGGGCGGGCATATCTCGCAAACCTGTTCGCCTTCGCTGCATCTTTCCCCAACCAGTACGTGGCGCGGTACCCACCGAGCTCCTTGAAGTCAGACTTGCGTTGGTGGCGCGACATCTTGCAGTTGCCCACCTACGTCCGCTCCCTCGTTCCCCGCGCACCCCCTCGGGACTGTGGGGTTTGGGTGGACGCATCTACCGATTGGGGAATAGGAATTATCATAGACGGGCGGTGGGCAGCCTGGAAACTTGTTCCTGGTTGCAAGGGCAACGGACGCGACATTGGCTGGGCTGAGATGATCGCGATCGAGCTTACTACACTGCACCTCACCGAACTTAGCTATCGTGACACTGACCTAATCCTACACAGTGATAACATGGGTGTCATCGGTGCTGTCCAACGTGGAAATTTTGAAGTTAACCTCTCCATCCGTCGCACAGCGCTTGCCTGTTGCGCATCCAACATCCTCATCCTGCCCCAATACGTCAACACTTCAGACAACCTAGCAGACCCAGTCTCTCGCGGCATTCTGGGGCCTGCTAGTTCTCGTCTACCCATCCTCACCATGCTCCCAAAGGAGCTGCACGCCTTCCTCGATTATGTATAGGCTCCCAAGCACACACGCAGCTGCAGAGTCAGCCGCAAACCGAGAGTCGACGTTGCCGCCGTTTGACTCCCGTCTCAAGAAACCCCGCTTAACTCAAAGCATGACTCACTCCCCTCTACGTCCACATGTTCTAGCCAGCAACCGCCTACGAGACTGGAAAACTCCTTACGGTTTACAGTTCCACGCCATGCTATCAGATGCTACATCCCCCGAAAATGCAAGACGTGTAGTCAACACTATGCTCGCCTCCCTCGAAGAGTCCTCTCGAAAGAATTCTGGACTTCTGCGTTTCACGCAATTCTGCGACATCATGTCGGTGCCTGAGGATGCTCGCATGCCTGCGCCCGACCATCTCCTCGCGTCGTTCATAGCGAACTGGAGTGGCGTCGTGTCCAGGTCAACCATAGACACCTGGATCGCCGGAATCAGCTTCTGGCACACTATCAACGGGGCCCCTTGGCAAGGTGGCAAGCTCCTCAAAGTCACCTGCGCCGGTGCGCTAAAGCTTCAGCCGAACGCAAAACCGAAACGCGCACCTGTAACTATCGAGCACGTCGTCGCACTCTCCCGTGCACTCGACCTCACGGACTGCTTTGATGCGGCCATATTCGCTGTCGCCTGTGTCGCCTTCTGGGGTTGCCGGAGGTAAGATCTTTCCCTGCAAACGAAAATACAGAACCTAATGCTGTCCTAAGATTGGGAGAACTGGTCTTACCTACCGTGTCCTCGTTCAATCCTGCTAGACATGTCACTCGGACTCCCCTTCCACAGCTACACACGAATGTAGGTGGAACGTCGTACTACACGATGCGCCTGCCGTGGTCCAAGACCACGACAACATCCGGCCTCAGCATTACCGTAACCAACATCGGCGATACCACGTCACCTGCTGTCGCTCTAACGCATCACCTGGCGTGCAGCACATCTCTTCCCGCTCACGCACCATTGTTCGCATTCGAAACGGTCGCCTCACCAGGTTGGTCTCCACTGACGAGGTCCTGGTTTCTCGATCGCTGCAACGAAGTTTGGCAATCGAACGGACTGTCGACCCTCACCGGGCATAGCTTCCGCATCGGAGGCGCAACCGAGCTTCTACTACGTGGAACTCCTCCTGATGTCGTCGCCGTACAAGGGAGCTGGAAATCACGAGCGTTCCTAGAATATTGGCGTAGAATCGAATCAATTCTACCCTTGTTTATCTCCAATTCCTTCACCACCTCGCGCATTCAACTGGCGAGACAATCCATATCCTCGTTCCGCAAACGTTATAACATTATTTAGTTTCCTCCGTACATCCGTCCAGGTCTTACTCCCGTCTTCTTATTCCCCTTCCCAAACACCGCATCTATACTTTCTCCCCGATTATCATTTACTGTATGTGAATGCGCCTTGACGTTCCCATTGTATTTGTACGACTTACCGCCTCTTGTTCTCAGTCTGCGAAACCCTTCCGATGTACTTTAGTCTCCATATCATATTGGTCTTCATACTACTATACTTCGCTAACAATGGCGGCGTAAATACTATGTCGTAAAGGCAAGCGTTCGCGCGCTCTTTGGGTGAGTCGTCTCCACGTTGCACGACTGTTGTGCTACGCGACCGCTTCGCCTTGGTGGTGAGTCGTGCTGTCAACGCCTCGCCGTCGTCTTCGCGCTCAAGACGGAATTCGGGCCATAAACCGTTCGAGGTTTTTGGGCCACTCAGCTCCCCCGAATTCCGCCTTCGCCCATACCTCATAGGGAAGCATAGACAGACCTTAGGAAGCGATCGTTTTAAACATCGCTTATTTCCGCTGACTTCTGTTACGCGTCTACGTTACTCCACTAAACCTTTTATGGCTTCCCTTTTCACACGCCTGTTTTCCAAGTCACGCTTCGCCGTCGCAAGTTCGATTCCTTCACCACTCACTTTTTCTCCTTTGCTTTTGTAGAAGTTCATGGTCCTTGCAAACCATCCTGGCCGTTTGAATACGAATGAAATGTGATTTCTGCACCATAAGCAAACTGCGTTATCCTCACATTTCTATATCTGTGTGCACCGTAGCGAGACTCCGAGTCCACTGGCTGATTAACGGTGTGCACCATCGCGAGCATTCTCGCTCGATAAGTAGTTCTGCTCGTTTTCCATACATATCTATGGCATATAACCATTTCTTTGATGACGAGTGCTACGCTTTCCGTGTTAGGTGACTTCTCTGAGTTCTTTCCTCATCTAATTTAAATTTGAGGTAAGTATATGTCTGTGACTCTGTTTGCAGGCGGACAAGCAGATAGGCTGTCGACACGTCAACGCGTCAACTCCCGCACTTCATGAATACGACGGAAATAATATGTTTACAATTTTCGTTGTTCTGCTGAGAGCAAGAACCCTGCTGCCAGCCCGCGGCAGCGCTTTCGAGTAGAGACGGGTGGGGGGCAATCGAGAGCGCTTAACCTATGCGCGAAGTCCACGCGCCGCCCAGAGAGCTTTAAAATCACGAAAAGAATTCATTAGCTACTGAAAGATTAATTAAAATGTGCTATCAACTCAGTTTCCTATTAGTGCGGCCAGGCATGTACACACGGATTATCGGCCAGCGGACGAGTTCGGCTAGACGCTCGCGATACCAGCATTTTGCCTGCGTCATTGTGGCGTCCACATTGACCCCCACCCGCCGCTACCAAAAACCCCAGACTCCTAGGTGGTCGCCTTCAGTGTCTTTTTCGATCTCCGACGACCTAAGATAGAAGGAGCCTCGGCGACGTCCGTCTTTCTGGGCACGAGACTATGATTCACCTGGCGTCGTTGACAGAAACGGCCGGCACAGTGAAAGAAACTTGGGAGACCCTCTGGTCCGAAAGGTCTCCAAACGGAGTCTCGCCCGCGGACGCGGAACAACGACAGGATCAGCGACCAAGGGACCACACTCAGCCAATAGAATCGCAAACAGAGCAGAGCAACGTGACGTTAAGGTCCATGGCCAATGACAACGCCTCTTTGTCCCTGGTCCCCAGCCAATGAGAGCAGGGGAATGACTTGTTAATAGCGGAGACCGCTCTCCCTTATAATAGGGATCACTGTATGGCAAACAGTCTACAAAATGGATGAGGGCCTCAAGTTTGTCTACGG
The DNA here is from genome assembly GCA_037042295.1 of Irpex sp. Y119-03. Lineage (NCBI taxonomy): Eukaryota > Fungi > Basidiomycota > Agaricomycetes > Polyporales > Irpicaceae > Irpex > Irpex sp. Y119-03. The sequence goes on along the minus strand of JAXQKB010000374.1, from coordinate 2,065 downwards.
TACGCTCTGATTATTGCAAACACGCAGCATATTCTGATAACTTTATGAATCCAGCACGACTTCAGAACTGTGATATCCTTGGCTGCATTGTCCTCCGTCAGAGAATCCCACGAAATCGTTCAAAGCTATTGTCAGGAGCTCCAATCGCGTTGGGAGACGTGGCCGTCACCCCAAGTACCCCCTCCTCCCCTTGCTGTTTCAGCCCACATATGCTAGCGGCTACCGCGGTTTTACACAGGCTTGAACAAGTCCCCAAGTTAGAGACGTCTCTCTTACTTCTGAAGCTGTTCAGCAAATAGTTACTCGTGCTGGTATCGCTCAAGAGACATGCTGTGCTGTCCGTGTTGTCTCTCAACCCCGCGCTAACCCTAGCCACAGGTGCAAAAGTTGAAGGACGCTTTTGCAAACGTGGCATCAAAGAAGGAGGCAAAGAGTCTATGAGAAACAAAGTCCAATAAATCATAGCCGTAGCCTCTATCTACGCTGGAAAAACCTACCTCGGCAGTAAACATGATGTTATGAAATTTTTCAGTCGGCTAATATGCTTCAATGCAAATGGTCAGCTGCCTGCCCACCTTTGGCACACTAATTTGTAGGAGAATTTACGGCTTGCCTTACTATACACTGTACTGAACCACCCCCTGTTTACAGAAAACCTCTATGCTTTTACACGCACAACGACCTCCAATCGGCTCCAGCCTATATTCCTCTAGAGTTTAGGCATATCCAAAACAGTACCTACAAAAACCATCTTCCCAAACCCGTGAGTATACTTTGGCTGGCAGGCTAAATGAGGCCTACATATGCTTTCATTTTCAGATACGCATAGAGCCGCACTGGTCCCGCAAGGTCACAGATCAATGTTTACAAGTGATCATGACTGGATATTATTTTTATGATGATGGCTCTGATAGGGGGGGGGGGGGTTCAGATCTTGTCCTCATTCAATATCTCGAGCCTTGGGCCCTGGAGATCCCAGATATATACAGTTGGTAGGCTGATACAAAGAAAATAGAGGCTCCACGCGACGATGACTCTCGCTTTGTTCGGCGCGGATTGATTAAGTTTGCTATCTATGTGGGCTATATTTCCTTGCCCACGTTCTCATCTCTGGTCATGTGGAGTACAGTATGGGGGGTCGCAGTAGCAAATAGCAGTGTGCATTGGCTATGCTGCAGCAGGTTGGGGAGGTGAGACGCTCCTATGAGCAGCAATGGTCTCGTCAGTAATTGCAGTTGTTAAAAGAAGGCCAAATCTTCAAGGTTGCCTTCGATAAATACGTCAAACAATAGCAAGCACAAGACGTGACGCTGGTGAGAAATTGAAGTTAAAGGGTGCATGGCTCGTTTGCATGCTTACGACTGGAGTACGCATGTATTGATCGATAATTGCAGACTTTTACATCAACTGTAGAGGAGCATATGTCGGAGATTTGCAGGAGAACTCACTCTATTATAACAGGGTTTATTACTGGTCTTTTGCGACTCCTCTACTTCCTACGGGTAGTATTCACCGGGGTGTTTAGACTTCACCGTGAGCTGTAGGCTGGGTAGGCTTATGGACGACACAGAGGAGGAAATCCATGAATTCGATCAGTGGGTCTATTTCTATACCTACAAAAGTATAGTGGCTACTTCTGTGACTTGCAAGGTACGTTCACTGCTGTTTCTTGTCTCTGCTGCGTCTTATTCTTCCCCATATATTGTGGATTGCAAGAGGGTTACAGCCTTAATTGATGCACAGCGTCATAGGTCAGTTGTCTCAAGGATCCTCGTATCGTCTAGCATTGATGTTTGTTTATAGCTTGTCTAAAATTGTACAGCCTTGCGGGTTTGGATATCTACTGTAACAGAAAGAAAGCCGGAGCTGACCGATTATGAATGGTTGCATTTGGTATACTACTATGCTGCTGTACTCTTCAAAAGATATTTCGGTATCATATTGCGTGTTATGTCTAATTTCAACTATGGGTATCCAAGGTATTTTCAAAAAAAGACGCAACAATGCGTAAATTTGATCTGCGTGAGCGGCAAGGTCAGGGGACACAAAGTCTGGGAGGGAGTTA
>JAXQKB010000373.1:0-10751 GCA_037042295.1 Irpex sp. Y119-03 | reverse complement strand
CGACGCATGCCGAAGCGGCATTGCCTATTTGGATTCACATCCCGACGATCAGCTTGAATCTCAATTAGATCGTCGCGAAAAGGATGCCTCATCGACGACTCGTCGAGCACTTTTCGTCTGGCACAAAGGGAACCTTTTCAAGCGAAGAATATTGCGCACATCTTGGTTTAAAAGGTAACATCACATATCCATCATTGGCTAATCAGCCGCCATCGAATAGGAATACTTATTGATTATTATTCCACGGAAAAGCGAGCGGCAGTGATTGGGTTTTGCCCGAGGTGTTCCCTGCCACGGGGCTGGTCAATTCTTGTGGGTCAGTTCACGTCAAGTGGCAAGTGCAAGAATCCGAGTGATATGCGTGATAGGCGCTGAAAGAAATAACCTGAGAGTGCGCCGCCTGTGTTCAAACCCTATTGTAGGTTTACCAAAACGAGCAATGAACGGGGCGGGGCGGGTATACGCGTCGGGTGAGCGCTTTTCTGGTACGCTGTGCTCGTCGTCGTACTCTATGTCTATTAATGGACGGTTTCAACTTTAACAAGTAAGTAATGCGTGTCACATCTAAATACAAGAAGTTTGAAGTGTTTTAGTACATATAATACTAGTTCTACGTGGGATGACGGGCTCAATCGAGGCCAGTGGATTGCTGCCCAAAACGGAGAATGGATGGGCGGGTTTGGTTACGGCGGGGGTATGCTGCATGATGCGGCGGATTTGGTACGTCGTGTATACTACCGGTTATTGCATGAAAATCTAAACGTGAGTCACAAATCAACTAGATTTACGGGAATTTTGCGCACCAGTACACAGCATTCCCACCCAGCCCTCCTCCTCTCGCAGACAACGTCGTGCGTCCCTCTCGGCACGATCTCTCCCTACAAGAGGCTGCCCCACGCTTCATCATGCAGCAGACTGCTGCTAGCCGTCCTCGCACCTACGACATGCCCCAACAAGTCCGTCGCGCACGCCGACACCTGTTCGAGGCTCGGAGCGTCCAACCTCTGCAACCGAGGTTCTTCAGCTTAGCCCGCGTGCGTCCGTGAAGTTGAATAATTCAGTACCGGACGAGAGCGAAACCACGGAAGAGGATCAAACAGACACTCACTGGGACGTCAATAACTCACATGGCGACGATCTGAGTCTCTCTACGAACATCGTGGTCGCTCGTACAATGCGGGCAGGCGTTGATGACGAACCTGAAGAAACTTCGGACGCCGAAGACTCAGACAGCGAGGCCGAGTATTCAGATGCCGATTACAAGCCTTCAGCTCGTGTCAAGCGCGATACGGAAGGGAAGGACGCAGGGCCGAGTGAGATAAAGCGCACTGGCCGAACACGAGTGCCCAATCAGCGCTATGAGGATGCGATCCGTGCTTTGAACACCAGTGATGACGAGTCAAAGGCAAAGGGTACCTAGTACATGTTCAATGTGCAACATCCACTGCTTATCTACGTTTATAAGCCATTTACCGCGCAGCAGGCTGAGAAAAACGAGGTGTGGGGAAAGTTGCGAATTTTAACGACCTTGCCCTACCGTGACCCGTGACATGACCCAAAATAACGACGTTCGAAGGCTGTCTGTGACCCGTGACACTCGTCACGGTCGAAATAGTACAGTACTGTACATTATAGGGGCTCAAATCGTTTCTTTTTGGCCTCTAGAGAGGCAGCTATATATCAAAATACGCACAAAATCTGCAGATTGCTTCAAAATGGCCAGAGGGCATCTCAGAGCGATGCCTTCGTATTTAAAGAGCTTAGAGGCTCATTATATGAAGCTACAATATGTATTATAGCAAATAGTAATGTTTGAGGGACATACACAGCTTCGCTCTCGTCGAGAAGACTGCACTGATATGACCCCCTCGACATCAGTTTCCTGTCTCGTATTAGACGGACTACGGCTTCAATTACTCTCATTAGTCGCCATTAGGCCACTATATATCTATTTTTGTCTAGGAACTTCACGGCACTAGGTGGGACGCAGTGTTTCCCGAGGTCGTCGTCGGCAGCGCACCTACAGCGAGGGTTCACGCAATCTAATCTAGAGGTTCGGAGATCTCAACAACCATTCCGATAGGCTGAAACAGGCGCCTTGGGTCAAGGGCTCATTTGATCCGATATGAGCCCTACCCCTCTCTACCAAAGACACCAGACGGTTGGCCAGGCTCGGTGTTCCCCCAGACCCCGTCATGACTTTGTCAAGTCACAATAGTGACCTTGTGACCTCGTCACATCAGATCTGACGGGGGTCATTAATATTGACCCTCCTTTTCGGCGCTTTTGCAGATTTTTGCGAGTAGCACAACATGTAGGGCTACTTTGGTCAAAGTAAGTGCACAGAAACACAAGGCATAACATTAAGATTGTATCTTGACGTAAAAAGAACCAAAAATGTCGTGACCTTTAAAGTTGAAGCTTTATGACGGCCAAAAGCTGGCTCTTAGCGCCGGTCGATGCGGGCGGTTGTTGGAAGTGACGGACGAAGGCATTTGTCTCGCTCGCTTAGTAAGTAGCCCTGTCACGTTACCCATTGATCAACTTCCATATTTGGGAGGGCATTTGATGGCGACTGGTCAAACGCCGGTCAAATGACCAGTCTGTGACGGGGTCACGGCCTTTGTGACTTTTTGATATGACACCCAGAACACTGGCCAGGCTTTCCTTTTTTTGGAAGTCCGCTGTCCCAATCCGTCTGGTCACGAGCCTACCTTTCTGCTCGGAATCGCAAAATAATGGAATTAAGACTCGCACACTTCGATCACGCGCCGATCGAATTGAGATTCAAGCTGATCGTCGGGCTGTGTGTCCAAACCGGAAATGCCGCTTCGGCACCTGTCGGAGATTGAAATGGAGGCTTTTCCTCCCGACCGTGGGCTGACAAGGTCTACCCTACCTGCTTCGCTACCACCACGTTGTCAAACCCGCATGTGAGTTTGTCGCTCAATTCTTAGTTCTTTCTCTCGCTGAATCTACCCGTCGAGCCCACAGATACTGCCTAAATACACCAAGGAACCCCGACAGCGCCTCAGCGCCCTGCAGAACTGCCCAAACGGGCAACCATCGAAAAACAACCGCGCCGAAAGCAGTACACCGTGGTGGCGGAGTCGGTCACATCACACGGCAAGACACCAAAGCTGAAGGGGGGTTCAGGGGGGAACGCCCTGACGGGGTCCAGGGGCAGAGCCCCTAAATGGTGATCGAAGTGTGCGAGTAGAATGTAAATAAAGGATCACTTTCTAAACCAGGGGAAATTCTTATAGAAAATCTTATTACTACTTTTTGTGGAGGCCATATTTTTTTTCAAACGGAAACCGGCAAGTTTGAGGGAAACATAAAAGCTGTCGATTCCCGGTGTCAGAGTTTTGGCCGCGTGTGCCATCGTCGAGCAGTAAGCTCGACAACGTCTGCCTTAGCGCCTGTCACGTGATGCTGATGGATGCGAATGTCCTCTATCTTAGTAATGGGGATAAATGCAGATTTCACCAAACGACATTGACACGTTCGCGTTGCGATGATACGTAGTGTCGCGCAAGGCTTTCATTTTGTTCAAACCTTCATCTATCCTCAAGCTCCGAGGCCTGACGCTCGACAGGGCATATCGGATGTTTACACCTTCGTTGGTCGATCGTTGTTTTACTCCGGAAGTCCAAGCACTGTTCAGCATAGGCCTCTGCTCAAAACTATGACCTTCCGATTATCTCCTCGCGTCACATCACACAAACAAGAGCTGTTCATGGCACCGCTGAACAACCATATGCGGTGCGGAAGGGACTAGAGGATGAGACGAAAAGAACTGGAACGTACAGCGTGAAAATAACTAAAGTACGGGAGAACTAGAAGGGTTTAAAAGTATACACGTGCACACGCATCAACCCCAGCATGAACACGTATGAAGGCGCATAGTAGTAACGAATAGCCGAGTACGATCACCGATGTATACATAACCTATTAGCGTAGCGAGGCAATGTACACCAGAGAAGTGAATCGGGATAAATTCGAAATGTCGAAATCAGCTGTCCAACCTTCAACAATTGTTAGGTCCAGCAACATTAGGTTACAAATCAAGTATTCTCATACCTCCTACATAGGAAACTTAGTCAGATCGGAAGACGGCTCTATAATATATTTACTCCAGCATTTCTTGAATTCATCACTGTAGGAGACTGAACGTTTGCCGTTTCGTAGAGTGTGGGCATTCACAATGCGACGTGCTTCGGTATTCACCACTGCTTTGCGTTTCACGAGTTCCGTTACGAAGGCGAGAGGTAGCAGGCGACGATCCAGAAGATCAGCTACATTCAACTCCGGCACGTGTTCCTTCGTGAATGCTATGAAGCGAACATAGTCATTGACCACTATGATGCCGGTGATATACTTCTGCTCGGAGTTGCGGTACAGAGCAATCTGCATCTGTTCCATCAGCTGCAGTAGTGTGGCATTCATCATCCACTGTATTGGGTCCAATATGTGTGGCCTATCCGAGTCATCCACCGCGACATACTTGGCTTCGCAGACCGCGAGAACGTAGCGCTTTGTCTCGTCATCATCAGCATTGAGATATGCCATAGAGATGGTGTAGTCGGTGAATCTGCGAGCTTCTAGCAGTACTTCGACTGAGGAGGAGGATGTTTCCGTGGAAACATTAGAGACCGGTTTTGGGACAGCAACTACGAGTCAAATTAGGTCAACAAACCGCACAAGACTTAGGAAGCAACATTGCACATACCAGGAGCAAATGAAGTGTCTGCCGATGCTGAACCATCTTTGGTAATCTCGAGTCGCTCGGGCCATTCGTTGGTACCAGTAGGAGCGGACTTGGACGGCTTGGGAGCGCCACGACTCGGACCTTGTCTGATGCGAGTACTACGACGCACCCTGAGCAGGTCAGGCGCCGGCATTGATTCCCCTCCAGAAGGAGAGGAAGTGCCAGGGTCCACGGTCCGGCTCTTAGACTTCTTAGGATCGTAGTCAGGATCCCGGAGAGTGTCGAGTGCATGACGGGTGACTATTTCCTCGAATAGCAGTCGGCCCTGGGGTGTCAGGTAGAATGCCCGTTCCTCAGGATTAGCGGCATTGGCAGTAGCAGTAGGGAGGAACAGTAAGGAGACAAGTGCCTCATATATATCATATTCGTTCAACGTCTCGCGAAGGGCGCGCAGGAAAGACCGGTACGCACACCGTAGCACGGCGTGATTGTCCACTCGTTTCAAGAGCTGGGTCCACGAGGTTGTACTGACATTACTCGGAGCCATGACTGAACCTGAGCAACACTGGCAGTCCTAGGCCTCATCGGTCATGTCCTGCTCAATTTGAGAAGGGGTGGGAACGTACCGGAGATTATTGTCGCGTTATTTCGTTACCGTATGGGTGCTTCAAACCAGCTAGTATTAGGCTTATATAGTAAGCGGCACATACAGCCACCTCGGCTACTAGTATACTTACGAACAAGTGTCCACACCATTATTGCCGATTGTGTACAAGGACTCAGCTCGATTACAAGGACTGAAGAGCGCAGCGTCAGACCGGCTGGTTACGAGCCTAACAAGGACTCAGACGTCTAACAAGGACTCAGACCGATTACAAGGACTCAGACCAATTACAAGCTACCTGCCATCTAAGTCTATGCATCAAGCATCATATATTACTTACTGATATGTGGCTGCCGGTCATTTCTCCATGACATTTGTTCATATATGGTCTATGACTTGTTTGTCGCCAAGTACTCGTGCACGTGCATCATATTGCATTACATCGTTGTCGTGGTAACGAGCCTATACTTAGTTGTGTACTACCAAAATGAACTTAAGCGCCTGTGCGGTTGAGTATCAGTGTGCTCTGAGAAACATTTCGAGCGCAAACGGCGACGAAGCTAAGATACCTAGACTGGGTATTATGTGCATCATCGGCGCTCAAGTCGAATTTGAAGATGTTTGAACACTGCACTTCCACCTCAAAGCCTTTGTGCTCTAACTTGTCACAAAGAAATTACTGGATTCAGCTGAGACGATGTAAGCCGCATAAGCGCTAGTATGTGGAAACACGTGTGATTGCAGGCGCCTGTCACGACTACTTACGTATAATAGATGCCACGTAAGTACTCCCCGTGTCCACGTCCAACCACGTACCCAACGTCTCCATCTCCATCAACTGTTCTCGCTCGCGCACATGGATTTCTACACTTATATTAAGCGAACCAAGCTGCCACCAGGTATGCCCAAAAGCGCACTGTTCCTGCCTATCGGTGGCGGGACAGAGTACTCTAAGAACTCGAAAGAGGTATGCGTCGCGCTCATGGAATTGTCCTTGTCCGTGTAGCATCGCTGATCCGTCTGCGCACAGGAACTCATGCATTGTCTGGCGCAAATGCCTCAAGTCCAAGAATACGACATCGACCTCCCTGATTATCTGTACCCCTCTTTCCATGCGAAGACAGATCTTTTACCTCCCAGGCTCCTCTGGGGGTGGATTATCGACCATGAGAAGACGTACCAGGTCATTGAGAAGGAATGGCCCGACATTGTTACACGACTGCCGTACCCTGATTCATCCTTCGCGCCACAAAACCTTCTGAAGAGGAGGAGATAGAGGAAGAAAACGAGGAGGAGGAAGAGCAGAAGGAAGCAGAGTGGCCACTGGACAAGTCAAAGTATGAGCATCCCGGTTACTCCGCCACCCTCTTCGACTATTACACGTCTCTTGTCCTTCGAAGGAGGTTCGGCATCCCAGACGATCGTGCCGACCTATTGCAAATCAAAGGGTTATACGATGACCAGGGCGTATACCATGCTGGTCTCACAATTGGCACCAACTACCACGGTGTTCTGAACGAGACGATGGAAATGGAGATTCGCAAGTTCTTTGGTATACAGGAGGAGGCGCGGTGGTATCTGGACAGTTTCAAGTGGTATTGGACTTGGCATCCGGACCAGTACACGGTGATTAAGAGGGTACAGTCATCACAGTGACCAGCCTCATTTCGACCCCAGCAGCGGCTAGTCACGATATGTAGTGGCAGTGATGATGTTATACTTGGTAGTAAGGCTGTAGGATAGGGTTATACACGCTGTATATCTAAGTCCGTGTTTCCGTGTCTCTCTTATGCTAAGGCTTAGTAGTTTACAGCTTTCGTCTGTCGATTCTGATCATGCATCGTGATCCACAAATACGATTGACTCAACACGGCGTTATGAACATCCGGATAGTACTGTTATGATTACGAGATGGCACTCGAAAATTCTCGAATTTGGTTGGTACAAATTACGTTGAAATCACACTCAGGCTTCTTTCATACGCAAGAACCATATACATGTGCACAGGAATTGACGATAGGAGGAAGCAAGTCGAAGCACCAGTAGTAGTAGACAGGATTGTAGTACAATCCTGGACTCTTAGTCCACGTAAACTGTGGCATTACTTAGTCCTGGGCTTTGTAGATATACCCCTTGCCTACTATGTTTGTAATACAATGCCCATACTGTATTGTCGTACTTAGCACATGTTAGTGAGCATTTCAGTGTGTGTCTAGAGCATTGTAGTAAGTATTGTAGAGCATGCATAGATATATGTAGTAGCTGTCCAGGGCCTTGTAGCCTCTGTCTAGGGATATTGTAGTGCATGCCGGTGGCCTTGTAGTGGTCATCTAGGCAGACTGTAGTGTGTGCCGAGGAGCTTGTAATGTTTGTCCAGGGCCTTGTAGAGGGCCCTAGGGGTATTGGCGTGTGTACCGAGGAACTTGTAGTGTCCGTCTAGAGGCATTGTAGTACATGCCCGTGGCCTTGTAGCGGTCATCTAGGGGTATTGTAGTGCGTACTGAACAGCTTGTAGTGGTTGTCTAGGGACATTGTAGTACATACCTAGGACCTTGTAATGGTTGTCCAAGGCCTTGTAATGGTCGGTAGTGTCCCAATAAGGCTACGACTGCGGGCGCTTACTTTGGCGATTTGGATCGTGGCCACAGAATTCATGGGACATGGTATTGGCGCAGCCCCCTGGATGTCTTAGGGAAAATTTATGTATAAATGTTCTCTAGACTTGTGGGACTCATAATATATAATTAATTTGGCCAGGAGATGTCAAGAAAGTGTACAGAATGCGATTCAATTTAGATCTAGCCAGATCTGGATCTGATGTACACAGATCCTTTTCTAGCATCTGGACCGGTTGGGGGATCCTTTAGAAAATTTATGATAGTAATATTGGGTATATACAGTGTACTAGCGCTCCTCGGGACACCTCATTGAAACCCATCTCTAAATGTTCACACAGGTACAAAACTACACCAATTTTCAGAGAATTAGGTAGCCATGCACAGCAGAGAGCAATTTAAATATATTTATACCGGGAAACTGCGTGATGAGCGAGCTACAACGACTCGAACATTTGTGACGCCACAAGGCCATTTCGCGTTCCTCGGGACGCAGTGACTATAGTGACTGATTGTGACTTTACGTGACATACTGGCGTCTACCTAGTAGTCGGACACTTAAGCAATCAGGACTGGCTATGCAAACCGTTAGAGAGCTTTCGAATATGAATTTGTTACCATTGTATAGCCACATATGTCTCGTAGACTCGTAAATTTTTTTGCTACTATCGTGGATTTACCAGCGGTGCTGTGAATATTCTACGAGAATACCTCTAAAATCAGCCCAAACTGGGAAGTCGGACGGACACCAGTGTTCCCCCTGACCCCCACCTCGGGCAAAACGCAATCACTGCCGCTCGACGTTCCGCAGAATAATAATTACTGAGTATTCCTCTTTGATGGTGGCTGATTAGTCAATGATGGATACATTATGTTACCTTTCAAGCCAAAATGTGCGTGTTTTTCTCCCCTCGAAAAGGTTCCCTTTGTACTAGATGAACAACGCTCGAAAAGTCGTCGATGAGGCATCCTTTTCGACACGCACAAAGGTAACCTCGCGGCACTTTTCCGGATCGGGCTGCACCAGATCGCTCCTTAAGGCGCCCGATTGCTCTTTCAGAGCTTGTTTACCTTTGTGCGTGTCGAAAAGGATGCCTCATCGACAACTTTTCGATGGTTATTCGCTAAGCTCTTTATCGAACTTTTCTACTTCAGATTAATGCTCACAAAATAGCTACAAAGGTAAGCTTTTCCTAGGCGGAAAAGCCGTGTGGAAGCGACTGATTAGGAATACTCAGGGATTATTATTCTACGAAAATTCGCGCCTCTGTGATTGCGTTTTGCCCGAGGTGCCCGTCATGACTTTGTCAAGTCACAATAGTGACCTTGTGACCTCGTCACATCAGATCTGACGGGGGTCAATGACCCTCCTTTTCGGCGCTTTTGCAGATTTTTGCGAGTAGCACAACATGTAGGGCTACTCTGGTCAAAGTAAGTGCACAGAAACACAAGGCATAACATTAAGATTGTATCTAGACGTAAAAAGTAGTCTCGTAACCAGCCGTCCAGGCGCTCACTGGGTCTGAGGCGGAAGAACGAGACAAAGAACCCAGACCCTAGCGCCCGAACGTCTGGTGCGAATTGGCAGAGCGGGTGTAGATGAACCCAAGCGTGACATTAGGCGCCCTATGGCAACAGTACGATACTCGTAGCTCGACGCGTTTTCCCTTTGTACATACCACGCACCAGTCAATTCAAGTCCTTTTACTGTCGATTATTATACAAGGAGTGCACCATAAGCCTTAAGATGCTCCGAGTCATCAGCGGCAAGACCAGCAGCACTGGGTTCTTTGCGTGCTTGCAAGCCTAGGGCAGCTCGGAAAACGTCTTCAGTAGATTCGTCAATATTCACGAGAGTTATAAACATACTAAAGCATAAGTTAGAGCAAGCGGATGTGCGGTGGACGAGGTAGTTAGTTTACAGCGAGTCTCTACTGTATCTACATACAGCAGCGTACACCAATAATATAGGCGCCCGCTTGATTAGATCGTTACATGTGTGACCTCTGCGTGACGCTGGATTCATCTACACCCGCTCTGCCAATTCGCACCAGACGTTCGGGCGTCTGGGTCTGTGGTTCTTTGTCTCGTTCTTCCTCCTCAGACCTCTCTGGCGCCCGGACGGCTGGCTCCGAGACTACGTAAAAAGAACCAAAAATGTCGTGACCTTTAAAGTTGAAGCTTTATGACGGCCAAAAGCTGGCTCTTAGCGCCGGTCGATGACGGACGAAGGCATTTGTCTCGCTCGCTTAGTAAGTAGCCCTGTCACGTTACCCATTGATCAACTTCCATATTTGGGAGGGCATTTGATGGCGACTGGTCAAACGCCGGTCAAATGACCAGTCTGTGACGGGGGTCGAGTGACGGGGTCACGGCCTTTGTGACTTTTTGACTTGACACCCAGAACACTGACGTCGCACAGGGACAAATAGGGACAAGCAACGCTATTCTACCCGCACCATTCGATCACTAATTTATGTAAGCTTTTACCGCGCCCTTTGGTCTGAATCGCGATGGAACGTCGGGCCAGCGCTTGAGTTGCCGTGCCAGCCTCGCATACTCGAAAGTTTCTAAGTTTATTGTGAGTGCGCGAAGAGCATTTGAGGTATTATTCAGTCTCTTTTAATGGTTGAACTCGATGTATTTGATGTTTGTAGTTCTCCAAGTACATACTTATACATTTACTGATCATGATACTACTTAACTACTACATGGTAATCTAATCATTACTAGGGTGAATGTTCACCGGGTTGGCGGCGTCGGCCGCGACGACCAGGGGCTCTGCCCCTGGACCCCGTCAGGGCGTTCCCCCCTGAACCCC
>JAXQKB010000372.1:0-11225 GCA_037042295.1 Irpex sp. Y119-03 | reverse complement strand
GAAAAAGAAAAACGTAGAGAATATACCCTGTCAGGTCACAGAGCCCCCCACTTAACGAGGCGACGCTCGCGACCTAATCGAATCCAAACCGTTCCGCCATCTCCTCCAACGTCGCTCCGTTCCATCGCCCACCGGTTTCCTTCGCTAAATCGTCGACAACGCGTTGAACTTCCCGCTCGTCCGGAGTGTGCTGATCCACCCAACGTACTCGACGCCTCTTCAGCTGAGCAGACCACTGGTGAGCGGTCATGGGCTTCGCCGTCTCCTTCCGTTCGCGAATGCTTTCTACGCGCGTAAGAAACCATAACTCATGATCGTGGGTCCATTCGCCTCTCCAAAAGCCACAGTACTCGAGATTGTCCTGGGTAGGAAACCACGTTCGAATCGTGCCATCGTTCGGGTCCTCCACGATCCCACTCAGAGCGCGTATGTTGTCAGGGTCGGCGGCGTCGCACAGGAAGTTCTGCGTAGGGTGAAGATCGGTGGTGCGTAATCCTGCGTGTTGAGAGGGTCCCTTTACCAACTTAGAGATGAGGTCGAGGGGTCCTAGCCAGACGGCGATGCGAGCCACGATGCCCCCCAGCATGACGTAGGCGGGTGCGTCCGGCTGCGATAACAACGCCTTGGCCAGCACGAGGTATTCTTCCCATGTCTCCCAATACCATGTATGATTTCCGCTAAGGGGACGAGGAGGCAAGGGTGGAGTAGATGGCTCGTGTTCCTGGTAAGCTTTGATGGCGGTCTTGGTGTCCATGCGATACACGAACCTAACGCGCATGCCCCGAGCTAAGGCCTCGAATACTACGTCGGCGGGATTGGCGTTTCGGGTTCGTAGACTCCAGAGTCTCATCCGGGCTTCAGTGATAGGGCTAATCTCCAGAATGGTATCTTTGGGCAAGTTATGTTCGTCAGCGTAAGACCACATCACGTAGACAGGACGCGTGTGGGAGAATTCGTAGCCGAGAGCCTTCTCGAGTCCCTCCTCAAGATCTCTGAGAGCGAGCTCTCTTGATTCGAAGCTTTTCGTCGGAGAGTCGTCAGAGGGGGAGCTGCCCTCTTCCCTCGAGATACGAGACTCCAGCAGCGCCCCAGGGAACGTAGGGGGCCCAGTACGAACAGCTTCCAACAGAGGCGATTTGCTTCTCCCCGCCCTCTCAACGACCATGGCGAAGTTCCCGGCGCCCACGCCCGCCAAAGCGTCGAGTTCGGCGTCGCTCTGCTCCGGTCTCCACTGGTATGACCAGGGGTAGTACAAGGGGCATTCGTTGTCGAGGAGCTCGAGGAGAGGGAAGTCGTCGAGACCAGGTCGACGAGGGTCCAGGACAAAGCCTAGCTTGGGAGCTCCCGAGATTAGCCAGCGACGGAGTTTCGCAACTCTCGTCTTCGTGACCAAGCCTCGAGTGTAGTCGTCGACGTGGGCCAGCCCCCAGGCGATGGCTCCTAGCAGATTCAATAAGCACGCTCGAGCCTTGTATAATCCGTACCTGCAAGCAACCTCCCCCTGGCACTCTCTCAGCCATCGAGGTCGGTAGCCGGAATCCACCATGGTGAGCGGCAGCCCCCCGCGCTCTTCCAATCTACAAACGACCTCCCGGGCTTCCTTCAGATCGTCAGAGATCTCGTTGATCAGGCTGCCTGCGAGCTTGTCCAACTCGTCGTCGTTATCGAGCAGGTGGTTGATGTCCGTGTAGTACTGATACGCCCATAGCACGTCCTCATCTGGATTGTCTAGGTACCAAGCGACCGCGTCGGGTATGTAGCCTACCCACTCCGTTTCAGCGGCGTACAGGCGGGGGTGACGGAATTCTTCCTCAGGATCGAAGACTCGAGGGGGTTCGTTACTATCGAGAAGAAGCTCGCCATAGTTGTCCGGAAGTCGAATGTAGTCCCCGCCAAGACTGACCCAGGTTTCGTCCCCGATCCTTCCTCGACGGAAAGAGGCGAGGAGGTAGTGAGAACGGAAGAATCGTAGTTCGAAGATAATGTCCTTGACAGGGATCGCGGGCGCCTGATCAGGTACGGTCGCTGTTGAAGTTTCCATGGCGCTTCGTGTCGGGGGACCAAACAAGGTAGTTTGTCGTCGTGGGTCCTCTCTTTCGGGAGTGACTTCGACGTCGAGAAGAAAGTGGAGAGTAACGAGCGAGGGGGTGAAAGAAGGTGAGTGAAAGGGCGCTCCTGGCGCAATCGATATCCAGCTGATCTTACTCGGTGTCAGTTCGGAATAGGAGAAAGCGAACCAAAGTAGTCATAACCCGTGCTTTCTCTTGTACTCGTGCAACACGTCGGGGGCATTCCTGAGGTCCAGCTCGGTTTGCCAGGTGTCGTATAGCGGTGAGTACCCTTTCCAGCGCAGGAGATACGTCATCTTTCGCTTCCTCTTGTCGTACTTATGCCCGACTATGCCCTCCAGCTCGTACTCCTCGGAAGCAGTCTTCCAGGCTCTTTCCAGCTTTTTGTGAGGTCGCTCGCCGAACTCCGAGGGGGAAAACTCGTACTTCTTGAGGTGCTGCAGGTTGAACACAGGGCTCCCAGGGTACGTGTCGTCCAGCCGAATTCGATAGGTGTTCTCATTAATTCTCTGGGTTACTTCGAAGGGGCCTATCCATCTCTGGACTAGTTTACGTCCTTCTCCTTTTCCCTCTACCCACTCGAGCGAGTGGGGGTTAATCAGGACCCAGTCTCCTTTGGAGAACTCGATGATTTTGCGACCTTTATTGTAAGCCTTCGCTTGTTTCACCTGTGCCTTCGCTATCGCCCTTCGTGCGCTCTCTCGATGCATCTGTAGCCCTCGTACGAATAGATCGACCTCCTTTCTTACTTCTAGATCCCCTTTGGCTTCCCCTATGATTATATCAAGCGGGGATTTAGGTTCAAACCCGTACAAGAGCAAATACGGACTGCTGCCCGTAGACGCATGTACTCTCGTATTGTATGCGTGCTCTAGTAAGTGTAGCCACTCGGACCAGTCCGTTCGTTCTTCTGATACGTACGCCCTTAGCATCACCTCTAATTGACGGTTGACTATCTCAGTTTGTCCGTCGTGTTGGGGGTGATGGGAGGACGATAGCAGCATGTCCACTCGTAGGAGGCGCGCCGCTTCTTTCCAGAAGTCGGACGTCCACCTAGGGTCTCTATCGCTGACTATATTCGTAGGTAGCCCGAACCGACACGCTACGTGTTTGACAAATAGCGCGGCGAACCCTTTCGCGTTCAGCCCCGTCGTGGTTGGAACGAACTGGGCGTGCTTGGTAAGTCTGTCCACCACTACGAAGACGGCGTTGTACCCTTCTGACCAGGGCAAGTTCACGATTAGGTCCATGGATATGGACTCGTACGGTGTTTTCGGGATAGGATTCGGGTTCAGACGACCGTATCTGGTGAAGTTGGCCGGCTTCGTTTTCTGACACACGTCGCACGTCCGGCAATAGGTAAGTATGTCTGCTTTCATCCTGGGCCAGTAGAACTTTGCGCTTAGCACCTCCCATAGCTTTTCTGGTCCCGCGTGAGCAGTCACGAAGGGAGAGTTATGCGCTTCGTTCAGGATGGTCGTTCTCTCGGATGCGGGGACACATAGCCGTGCATGGAAATCCGCGTCCCTAAAGAACAACAGCCCTCGGTCGTCTTTGAAGTATCGATCCGCGGCGTTCCACGAAAGTGAGTTCGTTTTCTCGGTTTCGTATTGCCTTCTGAAAGAGATGTCCGATTTATAGCCCTCTACGAAACGGGATAGAGCTTCTGGTTTCATTTCTATCAAGACTGTAGGAGGGTGATGCGTCTCTCCCCATAGCTTTCGGGCTAGATATGGCCCTTCCAGCTCGTCTTCGTCGTTCTCAAGAGGCTCGAAGTTATGGGAGGGATCGCCCTCTGAATCGCTCGTGAGAGGCTTCTCAGCCTTCTCCTTGGTTGGAGCTGTATCACGCGGTTCCTCAGCCCCCCCATCTCTTGCAGAAGGTTGCGAGATAGCCTCCTCCGCCTTCTTTTGCCTTCGTGTTTTCACCTTGTTGCTTTCTGCGAGACCTTCAACGCAATCCTCGATGCGAACGAACATGGCTGCTTTCGCGGCTCGTGCTCGTTTCATTTCGTCCTCCTTCTCTTCCGCAATTTCGACGTTCGTTAACAGCGATTGCGTCTCGCCATCTCTCGGCGAAATATGCGGTGGTGGGGCTCGGGGTAACCGGGACAATGGGTCTACGTTGGAATGTACTCGTCCCGGTCGGTGGATTATCTCTAAACCAGGTGCATAAGCTGAGTAGACGGCCCCCCAAGCGGCTAGCCTCCTATTGGAATTCTCGTACGTCCGTGCCCACTGTAGAGCGGCGTGGTCCGTTACTAATAGGATTTTTTCTCCCTCTATGTAAGGTTGGAACCGTACTAAACCTTCCTTGGCCGCTAGGGCTTCCCTCTCTGTCGTCGAGTATCTTGTCTCAGCGCTTTTGAAGGTCCGCGACCAATACGCGATCACTCGTTCGACGTGCACCTGTGTCTCGTCGAAGTCTTCTCCCCATTGTCCTGGCTCTGGTACGTCTTCTATCTTCGTAGATAACTTGGTTACTAGCTTGGGCACTGGTGCTCCCGCTGCATGTACTTTCTTGAGCTTATCATACGTCTTCGTTCCTTTCAGGTCCCTCATCTTTATTGGTTGTACCTGCTGCAGACTGCACCCCAACGCCTCGTCGGACGCGTCGGTGTACAGTCTGTACGGGGAGCCTTCCATTGGGTGTCCCAGCACAGGAGCGCTTTGCAACGCTTCCTTTGCCTTGACGAATGCGTGCTCTTGCTCCGGTCCCCAGGACCACTTAGCCCCCTTCCTCAACAGTTTGAACAGCGGGGAGGCGATACTCGAGTAGTATGGAATGAAGGAAGAGAAGTACACCACCATTCCTAAGAAGGTCTGCAGTTCTGAAAGTTTGGTCGGTCTCTTCAGCTCTAGTATCGCTTTGACCTTCTCGTAGTGCGTGGATAAGCCCAATCGTGAGACCTTGTGGCCTAACAGCAAGATCGAGTCGTAAAAGAAGTGGCATTTCTTAGGCGAGAGCGTTAGCCCGGCAGACTCGATAGCTTCCAGTACTTTATCTAGGTGCGTTATGTGGTCCTCGTAGGATTTCGAGTACACCACGATGTCGTCAATGTACACCAGGCTAAAGATCCATAGGTAGGGGGCCAGAATGTTTTGCATTATCCTCTGGAAGATCGAGGGGCCGTTTCGAAGACCGAATGGCATCCTCTTGAACTGGAATAGCCCTCGGTGAGTCCGAAAGGCTGTTTTCTCTCGGTCTTCTTCAGCTAACTCGATCTGCGTGAAGCCTGATAGGGCATCCAGCGTTGACAACACTTGAGCTCCCGACAAGGCACTCATGATCTCTGTCTGTCGGGGCAGCGGGAATTCATCGGGGATGGTGAGCGCGTTAAGTCTTCTATAGTCCACGCAAAATCGAGCCTTGCCGTTTCGATAAACGATAACTACTGGAGCACTCCAAGGACTCTTCGAAGCCTCGATCACGTCTTGCTCGAACCACTGGTCGATTTGTTCGTCGATTACTTTCCTTTTTGCCGGCGACGATCCATACATTGGTACAGCTACGGGCTCTACTCCGTCGCGAGTCCGCACGTAACACTTCGTCTCAAGGTGTCCTAGTCGTCCGTCGAACCCAAAAGCGTTCACACGCTTTTCCAGCATTCTCCACGCCTTCTCTTTCAAGTGCTCAGGTAAAGTACCCACGTCTATCATTTCACGCAGCGTGGAGGAGTGATATATCGTCGTATCAGGTACTTCCGCCGTCTTAGGGCCCCAAGAGTCGTCCTTGTCGCCTTCAGAGTTTCCGAGGCTCTCGCTTCCCATCTTCTCAGACGTGAAAGCGGTCGCTGGCGGCTTAGCACCTCTCTCCTCACGTACAACCGTGACCTCTCCTTCTTCGTCTACCACGAAGGTTCTTCCTCGTTGTCTCTTATCTGGCACGGGACGACTCTCTTCTCCCTTCGAGCTCATAGCTTCCTGCACATGCATCAGGGCTTCTATCTTGGTCACCCCGTTCTCCATCGCCCTGAGCTCCGCTTCCGTTTTCGGTTTGTCCAAGAACTCATATGCCGGGGCCACGGTCGCTAGGACTTCGCCCTTTCTTACCAGCCTGGGCTCGGAGGTCAAGTTGCTGATGGGGACGCGTTTGCTCTCGCTGGATAGTAGCATATTCGGGACGGCTAGGTGCGCTCCTGAGTTCCCTCCTAGCATTTGTTTCTCTACGAACCATTCCCCTGCTTTCTGCCAATCGCCTCGCACGGCCACGTTATAGCATGAATGGGGCCTGATTCGTACGTCCTCGTCAGCGATGATGCTTCGAGCTTCCTTCAGCTCTGCCTGTCTGTGAGCTCTCCTTTTCGCTTTATTTCTCCGGTGTAGCTTTGATCTGATGAATGAGGCCACGCATCCGGCGTTGGCACGTATCCGAGAGGCGTCCCTCGTTCGACGTACGCCTTCCGCTCGGATCCAGTCCTCATTCTGTCCCACGAAGACTTTCGTGCCAAAGTCCACTCGCCTTTGGACTGTCAGTTCATAAGCGATGTGGAAGTCCTCCCCTAGCAGCACGGGCACCGTCATGTCGGGAACGACATACGCCTCTGCAGTCATGGCGATAGTTTCACCCCTATCGGTCACCACGAATACGGGCAGCTTAACGTACCCCTCAAGCTCCGTGCCCTTGTCGGTTAACTGCCAAAGCTTGAGCTTCACTCCCCGTTTCAGCGGAGGTGGTCGCTTCATGGATCGGTAATACTCGGCGGATAATAACGTGATGTCTGCCCCAGAATCGAGCCGTAAGTCGATTTCTTCTTCGTCTAATCCGCCCAGTTTCCCTCTCATGGATACTACAGACACTCCTACTGCCGATCTCCCTCCAATCGTCTTCCGTTTAGGGTTCACCCATCGAATCGTTTCCGATCTCGGCGGGGGAGGGATTTCGCTGGTCGAAGCCGACTCTGCAGACCTACTCTCTCTCTCGTTCTCACTCGGAGCGTCGGTCTCTCGTGCTGTCTTCTCCACGCAGGCAGCTTCCTTGTCGTTGCTCTCAAGGAGGTAGTGTGTAGCTGTCGGCTTTCCAGTAAGATAGTACTCATCTTCGACCTCTTCGACGTAAGCCTTCCGAGCTCTAGGGTCTTGTCCTGTAGGTCGAACGTCTGTATAACAGCTTTCAGCGTATCCCATACTTTCCAGCTGATGAGTCTTCAAGTAACCGATTCCTTTCACACTCTCGTCAACGCACAAGGCAAGTCCGGCTTGTTCATTCAGCGCTACGAAAGATCGTGTATATACATCTTCGAAATTATCCAGATCGTCTGATTCTCCGAGTCTAGCAGCTTTCTCCTTCCCTTTACCGCCGCTTCCGAACCGTGATTCCCAAATGTTGTACCACGGGCACTCCTTATCCCAGTGGTACCCGCTTCCGCAACACTTGCACGGCGACGGCGGGGGCCTCAACGGACTCTTTCGATCGTCTCGTTTCGGAAAGGGGTAGCCGTTCTTCGGTGGAGGTCTTTGCCTCTTCGCGGCCGCGGCGTAGGCTTGCGCTACCACCGGGTCGTCAGCACTTGCGACGTAGTAAGCTGAATCCTCGGAAGGTACGTCTACCAGGGTATCTTCCACCGAGCCTTCTCCCGTCTCCGTCGTCGTTTCCGCTTCCTCGATAGCGTTGTTGGCGTACGCTCGTCGTTCCAGTTGACGGTCTCGAGGGACGAACCTCGGGGCAGATGGTGGATTGTTTCTGCGCAGATAGGATCCCAGCCCTAACTCGCGTAGAGCCCCCACAAGCGCCTCTCTCGAGACTGCCTGTGGTCCACGCACCGCTTCGAGCAACTGCGATTCGAGGTCGCTCAGTCGAGTCTGCAACTCCACGACCGAAGGGATCGTCTCGACGACAAGTATGGTCTTCCAGACAGAGGGGGCGCGATCCATTACGAGACGGATCTCCTCTGGGCCCCCTACGGTGCGTAGAGGCACTAACATACGAGTATAGAGAATGCGACGTTGGACGAACTCGAGGGGGGTCTCCCTTGCGTGTCCCTCTTGACGGAATCGTTGAGTAGCGTACTCGGCGTTCCTCTCCTCGAGCCAACGATCGCCGAGGAAGTTCGTCTTCACCATCGATAGGAAATTGAGGTGGTACCTTTTCATCCACGTCTTCCAGCTTAACGGCAAGGTTTGATACCATCTTCGCACGGGGGTACCTTCCTTGAGGCGTAGCCACAGGTGCTGTCCCATTTGATACGGTACGTAGCCCCCCACGCCTGCGACTTCTTGAACGTCGGATATCCACTGGATGGCCGTCGACCGCTTACCGTCCCATTCTGGGATGTCTTCAATCTTGACCTTGGATTCCATACGAGAGACTAAAACTGCAGGCAAGTTGAAGTTAGCATCCCATCCATTACCGCTTGCGTTACCGACCCAGCCAGGGGGTCCTGGGGGGCCTCCGCCTCCTCCAGGTGCGCCTCCTGGTGGTGGTCGACCTGGGGGACCTGGCGACGGTGGTCGTCGTCCTCCTCCTGGGTAACCTCCTCCTGGGGGCCCTCCTCCCGGGTATCCTCCTCCTGGGGGCCCTGCTCCTCCGGGGTATCCATCTCCAGGGAAACCTCCGCCTGGGAAGCCTCCGCCTGGGAAGCCTCCACCTGGGGGTCCTCCACCGGGAAAGCCCCCTCCAGGGGGTCCTCGACCAGGGTAGCCTCCACCGGGAGGTCCTCGCCCGGGGTATCCTCCTGGCGGGCCCGGGGAACTTCTATGAGGTGAGTTCCTGTCCGTCCTCGAGTTCTCGGCCCGTTCAGAGGTGTGAACCCTTCGTCGAGCGATTTGGCTGACCGAAGACGTGTTCCTCCTCGCATCTTCGTAAGTTCGAGCCGAGGGTCGACTTCCGTCACCAGAGGAAGCTCTCGCCTCTCTCTGTTGGTAGAGTGGTGCGTCCCACGGGTTGTATGCTCGATTCTGGTAAGGTTCGGCCCTCCCCAGGTCGAAGTCAGGCGGTTGGTCGGTGCTTGGTCTCGCCCTTGCGTTCCACGGCGCATTAAGATTAGGTATAGCGACGGAGGGTTGGCCGTCGAGTCCTTCTCCGCCTAACACGTCGTGTAACGGGGGCGGCATGTTAGGAATGGAACCTTCGTTTTCCAAGGGAGCAGCTTGACGGGTAAGGGACGCAGCGGGTCCATCGCGATAGAGCACGTCGCCCTCATAGCCTCCTTGATGCCAGGTAGTAGCGAGCGAGGAGGAGGGAGCTTCGGTGGGCCGTAGAGTGACATAGCTTAGTTCGCTAGGAGATCTCCCTCGCGGCTCCGCTTCGTTCCTCCAATTCTCGACGCGAACCGCTGACGAGGTAGCTTGCGGGATCAGTAAAGAACGGTCGACTTCCTCTTCGGAATCCTGCTCTCGCAAGTATTCCGAAGGTTGGTCGGTCGGATTAAGTCCTCGACTGCTAGCGTACGCGTCGTCCGTGGCGCGTCTGGAATGCGTCGGTCGAGTGGGTAGCCTGAAAGCGTCGTTATTGACGCTTGTCCTTCGCTGTGGCAGGACTTCCCGCTCTCCATCTCCGTTGTAGGAGAAAGGGTCAGGGTTGGCTTCTGGCTCTCGCGCAGGGAAGCGTTCGCGGGTGGACATTGGGACGTAGACAAAGTCGTGGAGTCGGGACGTAGGCTGCAGGCTCTCGGCTCCGTCGTACGTTAAACCATGATGGGGAACCCGCAGTCGGTACTCCCTAATCCTATCGGCGATGTCTGCTTGTTCGGCCATGTTCGAGTACACTTCAGGGTCGGTTGATACTGGCGAGCGAGGGTGTTGACCTTCCGTCTCTAGTTGATACTTGCGAACGTACTTATCGGCCATGTCGATCCGTTCTCGAAGTATCTCCCAGGTACCCATTAGTTCCTCCAGGCGTTCAGCGCCCAGCAATCCTTCGACCAGGTCGTTGGTGGCGTCGATACGGTACACTCGCCGATCTCTAGCCCGTCCTGGAAGCTGCTCTGCGAGAACATAGAGGAAAGCTTGCAGGTCTCGGACGGTGGACGCAACCTGAGTGTAAAAGGACGCGCGTACCGAGAACCTGGACTGATAGACTTCGGTGCTCACACCGTGATCGACAATATCCTCAGGCCGGAGGACGTCGTGATCGATAAGAGCCCTCGCCCGCGAGGCCAAGGATTCGCCACGGTAGCGGGGACGATGGTACGACATGACGAGGGCGGCGGCTTGAGCGGAGGATGTTACTGAAATGGAGGTCGTAGGTGCCCTAGGGCTGTTTCCTCTCACCGTGCTTTCTTCGTGCGCACTCGACGTGGTTCCGACAGGGGAATTCGCGAAGGAGGGCATTGTGTGTGAACTGGAAATGAAGGAGGCAGTGGTGCTGGTTGTCGGGTTGGAATCGTTCCTGATCGCTCTTTCGGGCGTATCAAGGAGAATCGATGACTCGAACAGGCTCCCTGGCACGGAGGCTCGACGAGAACCGCCTGCCGCGGCAGGGGTCCTAGGGTCGTCTTCCTCTTGTCCCGGAATCCTGCTGGCTGCTCTTGTTCGCCTAAGAGTGTCGAATCTGGGAGTTGGATCCTCCCTGATGCGTTGAGCTTTCGTCTTCTCGTTGGGCCTTGCCCCTTCGTCGTCGTTGTTGGGCGCCGTGTTGAGGGAGTGTCGTGCACGAGGCTGCCGCGTGTGTTCCGCGTTTTTCAACGCTGGACTTGTTCACGGCGCGCGAGTGGATAGGGGACGAATACTAGCCGGCCAGGAAGTCGTCGACTTCCCAGTGTGTCCACCTTTGTGACCCACGGCGGGTGTCACTCAACTGGTGGTCGACGCAGGAGCCTGGCGAGCTAGCGGGAACAAAGGTGTCCTTACGGACGGGAGCCTAGCGAGTTGACTAGGGACGGGCTGGCGTACTTACCTTAGTACGATGCCCTCACTATTTGGGGGATCCCTCTTATCCCTCTCGTTCGCCGACCTTCGCCTCGTAGGCAAGGGAGCGATGTGAGTGGAAGTAAAAGAGATAGATTCCGTACACTACCCTTGACGATTACAAGTAGGAGTACGGGGTGAGGCAGCCATGCGTTCCACACATGGCGCGCCTATCTAATCTATGTTTCGGGCCGTCCCGGCGCGAGATCTCTCTCGTCGTCGAGTGGACCGAAACGCTTCTACATCGCTCAGCGTAGTCGAGTTAAGTATGAAAAAGAAAAACGTAGAGAATATACCCTGTCAGGTCACA
>JAXQKB010000370.1:0-10375 GCA_037042295.1 Irpex sp. Y119-03 | reverse complement strand
TCGCGTTACTGACAAAACCTGGCAGATCCTGACCGAACTGAAGACGATTATCTTCGTTACACTCAGAAATCGTAACACGTTGCTGTTAGAATAAGCGGAAGGGGGTCAGGGAACGGCTGGTACGCGGATGAGCGTGTCTGTACACAAGGTCACACCACCGCATCATTTTAAATATTGTATTCTCGCGCCTTTTCATGTCCACTAGAGCCACTGCGAACACCACTAATCCACAATGCCAGTGGCCAAATCTCACAAACGACTCGCTCTTCACCGTGCGTCTGAGTGAGTCCACTATTAAACGTCATTAATGCTGCAGCGCTACAGAGTGATCGGAGTTTGAACCCACGTCACCCTGCCTGGCCTTATTGTCACGCATCTCACCACACATCCGCTCTCCAGCCAGTTCAGGGGAACATACGACCGATCGAACTAGACAGACACAGAGCTAAGAGTATCAGTATTGATATACCATTATACTAAGTCTACCGCCCGAAAGGATCTCTGGGATCTTGCCTGAGAGCTTACAGACATCGAGTGCAAAACATACCGGTAGTGCCCGGTGTACTGCTGTCCTGCGCGAATAATTACAAAACATAGATAGATATAACCGTAATACATATGCTCATGTCCTTGTTACTTTACCGGTGTTATTTTGTGTACATAGACGTGGAGGGAGTCCATTTTGCACAAGGTGTCGACTTTGCAAATCCCGTCGCGCGACAGTACCGCTCGTTTCTCGCTCACAGATCAAAACATGTACATATCAGTATGTAAACGACTGTAGAACCCTTTCCTCCCAGTTTGATGCTGATAACGGGAACTTGATATTTTATATGATTATAATAACACATGTAAGGATAGAAAATACATCCATGCAACTATGAGGGAGATACAAAAATACAAGACCGTAGTCGAAGATGAAATTGAGATCAAGGATCCCACTACGCCTGCGTGGAACCAGCATCCACCTTGTCTGTCTCCTCTGGGTCCAACCAGCTTTCCTCAACGGTCGCCCTCACCCGACGGACATACTCCTTCATGTTTTCGCGGTAGAGCTGGGCGGCCTCTGCATTAGCGGGACTATTAGGGTTAGGGTCATGTAGCAGGCTTTGAATGGAGGTGAGTATCGCAGCAACGTCGTAGGTCGGCGACCAGCGATTCTGTAGAATATCGAGACATAGCTCGCCATTGGCGTAGACATTCGGATGGAACATGCGAGAGAGGAATTTGACGGTGGGTGGCTTCGTCGGATAGCTCTCGTCGAAGGTTAAGATGAGCTTGAAGGTGCCATCTTCAAAGGGTGTATCGACTACGCGACTTATCAGCGAGGGCGATTGTCGATAGTAAGGATGCAGATACGCACCTGGGCCAAAGATGACTGCGTTCCATAGCATGATGTTATCCGGACAAGGGCTGCCAGAGATGCCACCAGGAGGATCACTAGACAAGCGTTTAAAGTCGCGGATGAGGCGGCGGCGGCAGTTAGTCGACTGTGTGCGCCGCGTGAGTACAATTTACAGCCATCGATGCACACCCATGACATACCATTCTGCAGGACGAGGACGACGGTCGTGGTGGTGGTCGTAGAGAGAGTTGTTTGTGCTGACGAAGCGCGCGTGCCGTTGGCTTCATGGCTTCAAGCGCCTACTTTCCTCTTACAACGACCACCACAGCAATGCAGGACGGGCGAGCCCCTCGGTATGCTGCTTCTGCTCTTCACCTCCATGACTCTCATCTTATGCTTGCAGAATCAAAAATCGTGCACCCGCGGCCATCCAGGTCACCGCGGAGCAGCTCTTGCGTGATGTGCGTTGCACTTCTCCATACGATGAGCATTGTGGTCCTTACATTCTTATAGGCACAAGAACGTCAAGAGTCCCAATTTCGCGCCCCAAAACAGCGCGTGGAAGATTTTGAAGAGCTTCATGAGTATAGAGGCAGGAAACGTGAAGAGTTCGAGAAACGTATAAGGCAGACTCGTGGTAGCATGTAAGTCGTCACCCGTTCTTCTAGTCCTCTATCATCCTCAACCTCAATGACAGAAAGGAGTGGCTTCAGTACGCGAATTGGGAGGTAAGGAAGCCCCTCGTGAACGAAAATAGCAAGCTGACACAACCATAGGCGAGTCAAGGCGAATTTGCGCGTTCTCGCTCTGTCTTTGAACGTGCCCTCGATGTCGACCCTCGTAGTGTCCAGCTATGGTTGAGCTATACGGAAATGGAGTTGAAGGGCCGCAATGTTCAACACTCTCGAAACCTATTCGACCGCGCCGTCACCCTGCTTCCCCGTATTGACCAACTATGGTACAAGTATGTCTATCTCGAGGAGCTCCTCCAGAATGTCCCTGGCGCTCGCCAGGTGTTTGAGCGTTGGATGGCCTGGGAACCAGATGACAAGGCGTGGCAGGCGTATATCAAAATGGAGCAGCGATATAATGAGCTGGACCGCGCGAGTGCCATCTACGAACGTTGGGTGGCGGTTCGGCCGGAGCCTCGGGTTTGGGTGAAATGGGGCAAGTTCGAGGAGGAGCGAGGGCGGCTGGACAAAGCGAGGGAGGTGTTTCAGACAGCGGTCAACTTCTATGGTGACAATGAAGAGTCTATTGAGAAAGCCCAAGCTATCTTCAACGCTTTCGCCAAGATGGAGACGCGGCTAAAGGAGTACGAGAGGGCGCGTGTGATATACAAGGTCAGTCACGCATCAATAGTAGTAGTTTTTCATGTGTTGACCCATAGTGTGATAGTTCGCTCTGTCCCATCTGCCGCGCTCAAAATCTGCAGCACTTTACGCAGCATACACCAAGTTTGAGAAGCAGCATGGTACCAAGACCACTCTGGAAGCCACAGTTCTTGGAAAGCGACGGATTCAATATGAAGACGAAGTCGCTCAGGATGGTCGGAATTACGATGTGTGGTTCGACTACGCTCGCTTGGAGGAAGGGGCCTTGAAAGAGTTGCGGGAGGAGGGAGCTACGGCAGAGGAGGAAGAAGCTGCCGTGGGAAGGGTGCGAGAAGTCTATGAGCGAGCGGTCGCTCAGGTACCCCCGGGCGGTGAAAAGAGACATTGGAGACGGTATATTTTCCTCTGGCTCAATTATGCGTTGTTCGAGGAGTTGGAAACGAAGGTATGCCTTTGCGAGAGAGAGGTCGTTTACGAATACTAACAGCAAGACAGGATTATACTCGAGCACGGCAGGTATATCAAACAGCCGTCAAACTCGTACCGCACAAGCAGTTTACGTTCGCCAAGCTTTGGCTCCTTTATGCTCGATTCGAGATTCGACGATTAGACCTTCCCACAGCACGCAAGATCCTAGGAGCTGCTATTGGAATGTGCCCCAAAGAAGCCCTATTCAAAGGGTACATCCAGTTGGAGTTTGATGTGAGTGAGCTGCTTACCTTCCTAGATAAGTGACTGACTATTTTCTAGTTGCGCGAGTTCGATCGCGTTCGCTTGTTGTACGAGAAGTATCTGGAGGTATGCACCTTTCACTCATGATTGTATGCGCGATATTAACTTGGTTTAAAGTTCGACCCCTCGAATTCGCCCGCGTGGATCAAGTACGCCGAGGTCGAGACTCAGCTGGAGGATTTCAACCGCACCAGAGCTATTTTCGAACTAGGCGTGGCTCAGCCGCAGCTTTCCATGCCCGAGCTGCTTTGGAAAGCGTATATCGATTTCGAGACTGAAGAGGGTGAACGTGAGAAGGCGCGTTCGCTATACGAACGGCTACTCGCACTCAGTGGTCACGTCAAGGTCTGGATATCCTATGCGCTATTTGAAGCTACCCCTCTACCACTCCCGCGCTCTCAACGAGAAGAAGAAGACGAGGAGAGCGATGAGGTACCTATGGTTGAAGGAGACATTGAAAAGGCGAGAGAAGTGTTTGACAGGGCGTATAAGGACTTGAAGAGTAAAGGGCTCAAGGCTGAGGTACGTTACATGCACGACCCAAACTTGGCACGGAGGTCGCTGAACTTCTTCCCAGCGTGTCGCCCTGCTCGAAAGTTGGAAAGCGTTTGAGGAAGCAAACGGTGACGAGAAAGATGTCGCGAAGGTGCAGAGTATGTTCCCAATTGTCAGCCGAAAACGCAAAGAAGACGAGTCCGGCCAGGTGGTGGAAGGTATGTTGTATTTTGAGATATCGTTCGTCTCACGTTACTTAATATACATTTAGATTGGGATATGGTCTTTGCGGACGATGAGAGGGAGTCCAATCCTACCTCGTTCAAGTTCCTACAGATGGCCCACGAATGGGCAAAACGATCGAAAACTGGAGCCGCCCCGTCTTCTCTCTTTGCTGGGTTTGGTCCTGCATCCTCAACTACCACGCAAGCCGCCCCATCTAAACCAGAACCAGATGCGAAAGCTGACTCCGAGAGCGATGTTGCTAGCTCAGATGAGGAATGATTTATTATTTGTATTTGTATTATCCTACTACTGCTCGTAGTATATTGAGAACATGACGTTCATGCACCAGCTGTGTTTTATTCGATTATTCATTCTGGAAGGCCTTGAGATGTCTGGAACTATGCAGATGGTGGGTTTGACGATCGACGGTGAGTGCACGCTTTCCGCGCAAAACAAATGAAGCATGCAAGTTTTTCGACGATCGCCACTCGCTTTTCACGATCTACATTCCAAAACCATGTCTACACTCGCCTTTTCTCTCCAAGATGCAGAGTCGACGTCAACATTCACGCCCAGGCTTGGTCGACTCTCGCTACGCCGAGATGATGGTCATCCCGTACAAGACATCTTGACTCCCGCCCTGATCACCGCCACCTCTCGAGGAATCGTCCCTCATCTCTCAAAAGACAATGTCGCGATCACAGCACCAGTTGCCTGGACGCAGCTGCACTTTGAAACCTTGTGAGTACGGCTGTAGATGTATCTAATTTATGTGCTCATGGTGCAGAAAGTCTCGAACGAACACCCCCGGTTCCTACCCTACTTAAAGGACCTCATCCGCTCCACACATTCCTAGGATATGAACCCCAAAAACATGTCATCGCACTGAGCCTACGAGACCCTCACGATGATCAGGAGATGCCGGCTAACACGAAGGAATATGTGACCTGTCGATGTGTTCGCGGTGTACGGCGGGTGCGTGCCACAATCCCTACCACTCAACTTATTTCCCAACAGACGTTTCTCTTTATAGGTGTCCCCAGCTGCATGGCGTTCATATGTGCTGGCATGCAAGCCAGACGTCGTCACTGCTCTGGCCGACACTCCATTTACGCCCCCGCCACATTCTCAAAAACGCATCATGAAAAGCTTAGAACGATCAACCGCTTGGCTTGCAGACTTACTTAGGCCTCCCCAGCCCGACGAACCGTCCCAACGACCGGCAATTCTCGCTCAAATGGCTGGCGGGAGTGAGGCTCGTGCGAGGACGGCCTTCGCAGAGGGCCTTGTGGAACGATTGTATGGCAAAGACCAGGAACTAGTCAACCCGTTGCAGACTCTTGACGAAGGGCTTGCTGGCTATGTCTTCGACCTCATACCCCTCCGACTGTCATTGGCAGCGAATGTGCCACCTGCAGGAGAAGACGAGGAATTTGGTCCTGCGTCGGACAACACTCTCACTAGTCTACTGAAGGCATCCTTACAGCCACTTCCATCTGGCAAACCACGAATCGTCCACTCTGCACGTTCTCCTCATGACATCCTCCGCCTCATTCAAGAACTCGGCATTGATCTCTTCGACGCCCAGTTTGCCCAGTACGCCGCCGAGATTGGGGTCGCATTAGACTTTACCTTCCCCGTTGCACCCGCTGGCCCCTCACTAGAAGAGCCTACGGTTCGTTCGCCTAGAAAACGAGATAACGAGAAGATAGACCTCGGTCACAATCTATTCAGTGTCACATATGCCCACGACCACTCTCGCTTGGCAGCGTGTTACGTGGGTGCTGCCTCTTCCTCCTCTGAAACAGCGCCACAGCTCCCTGTTTGTCCCTGTGGTGCCTGCTCTCCCCGCTCCTATCCCTCGTGGATCAAGCAAAGCTCAGTAGATGTTGCGCCGGTGGCCGTGGCCTCTTATCAACAACCTTTCACTCGCTCATATATTCACCACCTACTACACACACACGAAATGTCATCCCATACACTGCTGGCTATGCACAATCTTACCGTGATGGACGCCTTCTTCGCTG
This sequence comes from Irpex sp. Y119-03, assembly GCA_037042295.1. Lineage (NCBI taxonomy): Eukaryota > Fungi > Basidiomycota > Agaricomycetes > Polyporales > Irpicaceae > Irpex > Irpex sp. Y119-03. The sequence continues at coordinate 4,217 of JAXQKB010000370.1, read as the reverse complement.
GTGTTCGCGAGGTGCTCAACCGTTCAGACGGCCAAACGGCTTTCCGGGAGGAGGTCAAGAAGTTCCATTCGACTTATGATGAGGATTTGGCTGTGTTTGAGGAGGCGAAAGTCGAGTGGGCAGAGGTTGAGAGGGCACGAGGGAAAGGGAGGCTGCAAAGGGAGAAGTCGGGTACAGCTACGCCTTTAGACGACAATGCAGATCTGTAGTAACATCTATGCGCTCTAGTTTGGTATATGTAGTCCAACAATGGGGCGAGCAGGAGGCTATGGCTATGCTGGTACCTAGAATATAACGCAATCGCTGTATCACGTGTCGTGAATGGAGCCTACGAAAGTCGTCTATGCGCTTGCGCTAAAGCCTCCTCCAACAGTCGCCACGAACATGACTACGCCTATAATCTGTACCGCTCTCCAGAAACTTGAGACATGATTCATCTTGTCCGCCGCCGAAAGTCCATGGCGGTGCCTCGTATGTTTGGCATTATGTCCCGTCGCTCTTCTAACGTGCGGTGACTCAAATGGGTCTTGGTGGAACTCTGGCGATGCCCTTGGGTGTGTATATGGTGACGATCGCGGCTGGCCTTTCCAGTATGGTCCTGTCCCAGGGGCGTTGTGTTTTTGCCAAGCGTGCGTTGCGCCAGGTTTCCGTCGGACCCCTGGGTCGTGTCCATGTGCCCAATGAGTACCGGGGTACGCGGACGAGGGTGCTGCATGTCGGTGTAGACCTGAGCCTCCAGACGTGAGGGAGCGATCGTATGCCCTCCTACGTGCGGCGAGGGATGCAAGTAAGATGGTCTGTGCGCACTGCCTGGGTACAAGAGAACGCACCGTTTCCTGTCATCACCTAGTGTTGCGTATGCTTCACTGACCCTCTGGAATTTCTCCTTCGCCCCCGGGTCGGTTGCTACATCCGGATGATACAGCTTACTCAACTACAGTAGAAACGACCTGATAGTGTTCACTGGAAGTTGATGCTGAGAGGTTACCACTGCATACCTTGTAGAAACTTGACTACACTATGAGTTAGTTGGGATTTGAGCTAGTTTGCAGGGATACGGACCTTTATTTGACTCTTTGTCGCATCGTGGGGTATAGAGAGCGTGTCGTAATGGTCTCGAGTGGATGAAGAGCCGTGAAAGTAACGGGTACGGCACTGCACACAAGAGTAGGTATCTTGTATAAACCTTCTTCGCCTAGCAGATATCGCTTGTATCTTTCCAAGTGTTTCTGGTCTTAAAATGGCCATGCTGAGAGCTGGTAGGATGCGCCACCGTTGTGGAGGTTGAGGTCAAGTTGCGCGGCAAACTACGGTCTGAACGGTAAGCGAGCGTGAGATTAGATCTACCTCCACAGCTAATCTGATAAGTATGATCTACTACAATCCTTCCGCATGGCAAGGGGTATATGTGTATACTATGTGTTTCTAGCCTAACACAAAGTCCAATACTAGTCTGTTCTACTATGCGAAAAACTGACGCGTTGTCCTCTAAGTCCTGTTGCCCAGCCAGCTTACTCAGGAAGGGGCGGATATCCATCCGTCGTGTGCCAAGCATCGCCCTCTGGTACCGACCAGTCTCCATGGCATCCCCAGATCCAGTCAGTGTTCTTGATCTGCTCCTTCATAGCTTCGATAAACGTCGCAAGGGGGCACAGACCATCTTGTTGTTCGGGGCAGCCCTTGATGGACGTCAGCGGAACGACGCCATCGTTAACAATGATGCGGATTTGGGTCTCTTCCAGAGAATCACATTCAAGCACTGGTCAATTGGTCAACAAAAAGGAAAGTTAAACTCTGTGATGATGTACGTACGCTGGAAGTGAATGTTAGTTGCGAATGGCGCAAGATGAGAAGACTTGAATGATCTGTTCTCAGGGATGTGGTCCCATGGCAAAGGTCCGTCGGCCGCAAAGTTGGTCAGATTGAGCGCGGTCAATACTGAAAATACGGCGTCGGTATACATCACAGCCAATTAGATAATTGCCCACGTACCGTATAGTACCACAACTTCGTGAGTAGCGTCAACATACAGGCTCTGATCCAGTGGGAACGTGGTGGGATTGTCGTTGAGAGTGGCATTAGTCGATGAATTGTGTACAGCGATAGGAGTATGTGTCAGGCGTGCCACGAGCTCTTGAATGTAGCCAATACCCTCTACTCGAGCCATGGGCGAACCAAATGCCGAGTCATACCAGAAATAGAGGTCCAGGCTATGCCGTCCATATCATGAGCGCAGAATCTTATTGAGACAAGCTTACAAGCTTACGCGTAGTCAAAGCCCTTCCACTCTTCTTCGGTGAACAGCTCGCAGAACTTCGAATAACCGACAGCGACCGTCTAACACGGTTTCTTAGTGGAGTGTGGAAATTAGTATGGGAATAGATACTGACCTCGTATGCACACAGTTGCTGCAAGGTGTACACGTCCTCGACGGATAGATCGTAACCTTTCAGTTGTGGCGCTAAACGGGCGTGTGCTTCCTTCAGATAGATGTTGGCCCATTTTTCCACAAACCAAACGCCTCGATCAGCCTTGGCTTTATCATTGGAATTGGGACAGCTGAGAACGATTATTTTGAGTATCAGAGGAACAGAATGGCTGTCTGAGACTTACGTCTTGTAGGGCGCGAGGGTATTGTTGTACTGTAGATGTGTTAGATCAGCAAGCAGCTCGTAACAGACATATGCTGCTGGCTTACGCCGTTAGCCTCGATGGTAACACTCTGCAAGTATTGGCCTTCATACGGGATACCGAAGAAGCCTGCGGCAAAGTTGAGCGCAGAGTAAAGCATTCGATCTCTAGATAATGAGGATGTTAAGAATGTGAACGCGTCGTAAGATGGAGGAATGCACCTACTGTGACTCGGTACGGAAGACTGGAAGGGTTTTGGACTTCGAGAAGTCTTTGAGCAGGAAGCCGTACTTGATACGGGTCGCAACTCCGAGGTCGTCTGTGTATAGTTTTAGTAAGATGCGTGGGGATGATTTGAGTGGACCTACACAGCTGTTGACGTCCGAAAGGAGTGAGGACTGAAGACTGAGATTAGCACTTCAAGCACGCAATTCTCCGTTGTGATTACCTTCTTCCCCGAGTTTATATCTCCTGGATAAGTTGAGAGAACATAAGGATTGAGCTGAGATTTCAATATTTGAGCTTAAACTCACCATTCGTTCATGAACTCCAGCTCTCCGGTTGCATTCCATTTGGATGCGGCCTGGTTCAGGCGGCCAGAGAAGTTGGCGGGACCGCCGTATGACGCTTCAAATTGATGTTAAGATCACACAAGAAACAAAGGAATGCGGAATTACCATATTGTGTGGGATATCTCGCTCCATGGCGGTGCAACAGATGCAAACCAGTAATTTCGCAGGTCTCCGGTGTCGCAGGGTCTGAATCCAGACCAAAGGCACCACGTTTCACACTGAACCAAGGAGACAGGTTTCCCCAGTGCTGGAACAGGTCGAATTCGTCAGACGCGTTCTTCTTCTTGGCCGCGAACGGAGACACCAGGTGTGGTGCACCTGTATGAACTGGATATGCCGGGGCGTTCACGATGAGACTGGGCTCGGCACCAGTAGGGGTAGGACCAGCATAGCCAACGTTTGTAGGAAAGAGCGAAGGAAAGTTGTTAGTTGGCGAAGCAGGTGGGAAGTTGTGCACCTCGGACGAGCCAGCGTACGGAGGCGCGAACACCTCGACTTGACCTCGAGCAGGTGGCATAGCGTTAATGCCGAGGTCTGCGGGTCGCATATAGCACCATAGAAGTTGAGCAACTATGCAAACTGCTACCCCACCCAAGAATGACACAGCGAGATACACCCGCTGGTAGACCTTGGATCTCTTTCGCTCTCCGATAGCCAAGTAATCATTGAGAGGGCGGGGGTCTTCGTATTGCGGAAGCAACGATTCTTGCTCGTGGTCGAGAGTAGAGGACTCGACCTTGAAGGGTTCTCGACTACCCGCCATGGTGAAAGTCAGGAGATGCCCGCCGTCGAGTGATGGGATGTGGTTGACGTCGAGAGCAATGACTTGTTGCGCCCGTACATGAGCCACGTGGTACTTCCATATGAGGATCAAAGTCGGGAATTGCCTTTTATGTGGAAAGCGCCAGACTTATTCCTTCAAATCATGGCGATCTGATAGTCTCGAACCAGACGTTTCCGGATTAGGGACGGCTGATGGAGAATGGGAAAACGCCGTCTGATCCAGAAAGTCTG
>JAXQKB010000369.1:0-12434 GCA_037042295.1 Irpex sp. Y119-03 | reverse complement strand
TCTCCAACACGAACGACCGGGATAGATCGACCTAACGTCTGGTCCATCGATTCTCGGCAGAAGAGATTAGGCTTGCGCATCGTAGACATCACTCCGACCTTCGTGTTTACCAGTCCCAGAGCTACTCATCGCTAGGCGTAGTGCTAGTCACACCCACTTCGACTTCCCCTTCCGTTTCCCATCCAACTCTACACCACATATCTATTTGCTCTGCCTGGAATCATAACACTTACCGCGTCTCAGTCGTCTTACGTATCCCAGGCCGCTGCACTTGCAATCTCATTTTCTGATCTCGACACCGCGCTGCAGGCCGAGAAAAATGAGGTGTGGGGAAAGTTGCAAATTTTAACGACCTTGCCCTACCGTGACCCGTGACATGCCCCAAAATAACAACGTTCGAAGGCTGTTTGTGACCCGTGACACTCGTTACGGTCGAAATAGTACAGTAGATTTCGTGTACAATGCATTCACTGCGTATGGTCGCGAAGGCATCCTGGTAGCGGGTCTAGCTGCGTACGCAGCGTTAGTTACTTATTCGAGTTCAATTGGAGTTTTGACGGTCACAAGCGGACGAGCCAGTCATGACGCGTGACAACTTGCGTATAGCGGAGGGGACAGAGCGTGTGTGACGTGTGACCGTCCGCTATGGTGTGATTTATACAGTATATTTCGCACAAACGGCGTTGGCCGCGTGCCTATGCCCCTCGTTTGCGGTTAAGAACTGTGACATGGGAAAATGCGTCGGAATTGATCCCGGGAAGCTGCAGACACAGGGTCCCCCTATTGCACTGATACGGGTGGGGGTTAATGTAAACGCCACAAGGAAATGCTGGTCTCGCGGGCGTCTACGTCGGCCCTTCTGAGTGCTCGGTAGTCCGTGACCCTGACAATACGCATTTTAAATCTCTCTCTCACCGCGGGCAAAAGCTGATCAGAGCGCGCCCGAAATCCGCGAGAAAGGAATCGATACACACACCTAACATGTCGCAGATAAAGCGCCTTATAATTAGATATTCGGAAAGATCACAGAACATTCACGTGTGAGGAAACATATGACCTTTGTTCCGCACGAAGAACCATCGAAAAGTGAGCAAAAAACCGTCGAAAAGTGAACCCTTTCAGTGAGCGCAAAGGAAACGCCCTCGCTACACACCAAAATTGGCTACGCCAGATCGCTCCCGATTGCTACCCAGCCGATTGTATACCTTTGTTCGCAGCGAACGTTATCACTTTTCGATGGTTTTTCGACAGTCCCATCCGCTCAGCCCGGAGAATAATGACGAGAAAGAACAATGAAGTTAACTTTTTACTGCAGGGATAAAACCGCTTCTAACTGTGCGATTATTCGACTCAATCCATTGTTATTGTGCGCCTTTCTGAAAGCCACTGATCGGCATTTGCCCGTGGTGCAGAGCAGCTTCCGCATGCACATCCACGGCCATGCGCTCGGCGTTAGTCTCTCCGAGACAGATCTAGAGTAGACAGATTCATCCTTCGCAAGCTCAGGCCTCAGGCCGTATCTTGTCCTAGAGGGATAAACCCTTAAAGTCTCCAGGTGCAGTGACAGCACATCACGAAGCTTCGAGTCCCATGATGTATTGGCCGTATCCGGATCGCAAAGGTGGAAACGTCTACTATAGGCACGAGTAAGAGGGCGTGGCAGACAGGTTCATAGGGTAGGGGATGGAATATGTGCACCCATATGTTTATGGGGTTATGGGAAGCTGGGAGGTAGAGTTGTGACCTCATATCTGGACACCAAGGAAACTATTGATTGTGAGGGATATTTGCAAGATTTCTGTAATAAGCTCCGACAGAGGAGGTGCACCATACTCCGACAAGCCCCGCCGATCTCCGCTGAACTTTATCACGGAGTTTAGCGAGAGCCACTGGCCGTCGCCCGACGTCGTTGGCATATATCGACTGTCGTCGTACACTGCTACCCATCGCTAGTCCATGGGAATGTTGGTCAGTGTCGCCCGCTGGTATGCAGTGTCGGTCACTGCATTTCGCCAGCGATTAGGCAGACTGGTACGTATACGGTATGCGTACATGCTATTTGACACGAAACTACTGCTAGTACTAAGCTATGGTGCTATCGTAGTACAATATGATAATGTAAACTACTCTTCATCCTCCTCATCCTCCTCTAACATACGATTTTTCTTTAAGATCTGCCTCTCGACCCTCTCTACAAACATCAGCATAAGCACATGGACAAAAAAGTCATAGCTGACATCAGTCATCTGTCGCAGCTGTGCTTCATAGCCTGTAAGCCAAGAATTCAGCTGCTCCGCCGTCTCAGTGTTGAAAGCACGGGTAAGATGCTTCGTTCCATCTTCATCTGTGACTACACGTACGAGATCGGGCTGGCTCCCATCCGTTGGTGCGGGATTGCACCATAGCCGACAGAGAACATCAGTCGCGCGATGGCCTGTATAATGCCACGCGTCGACGATGAACTTTGTCGACGTAAGCCACGGGCTGTTCGGAACAGTTGTTACAACATGTCTAAGTAGGTCGCAAGCGTCGTCGTATGCAATAAAGCTCGGCCGATCATCTGGTGCGCCGTCCCATATGTCGTTGAGAATTCCAAGTACTTGAGGCTGACTCTCTGCCCGATAGCATTTCCCCCACCCAACAGGCATTCCGCATGCCCACTGTACAGTCTCAAGACAGTACACAGATGCTGCTCGGAAAGTGTGAACCACTTCTCGCCCAGGTGTATCTCCGAGCGGTGGAAGCTCAATTTCATAATCAGGACCAGTGGGTGGCACAGCATCCCCGTCTTGTTGTGCTTGACGACGCCGGATTACTCGCTGAACGCCTGGGAAAGATAGTCGTTTAAATCGATTTGCCCAAGCTTTGTACCAATCACGATGCGAAGGTGTGTCACAGGTCGGATTGCCTGCAACGACATGTTGACCACAGGGTATGATACCGCAGATACCGTAGTGCTCAACATGCTCTTCACAGAATCGTCCATCCTTGTAGTTGTCTAAAGGGTTTGTACAGTCTGTAAGGGAGCAAATCTTTCCCGTATGTAAGTTGTTGATAATTGAAATCGAGTAACCATAAACTGGTAAGTACTTACTCTATGACCAATAGTCTTGCCATCCATAACTGCTAAACGAACCATGCCGCGATCTCCGCCAGGAGGCATCTCTTGTTGCACAGGAACTTGGAGAGCATTGATCATGTTTCCAGGTGGTGGTACCTTCATAGAAGACACATCCAACTATGAGTCTTGTATTCATTTCTTACAGTGATACATCTGAAGCACGCACCTCATTCAGCTCGACTCCGGGCACCCCAGGTATACCAACAACTTCAGCTGCATGACCTGCTGCAAGCGGAATACCTTCGGCAATCAGATCTGCTCGGTAGCGTTTCTGATGAGCGCAGTCTTTACATCCGTGGGCCAATGCACCAGGAATAACTCCCCCGTTTTCTCCAATTACACTGCGTACCGCAGCTGCAAGATCGTCGGTTGCAGCGTGAGCTGGAGAAATGAAGGGAGGATGTGGGGAGTGGACCGATAGAAGTCTACGTGCAAAGTGCTCAACGAAAAGACGTTTTGCTTGCCGAGCAGTCATGGTGCAGGTATGTTCGCTTCTAGATTGCGAGACGGCATTAATCCAATCAGCAAAACTTGACCACCCCCCGGCAAAACATTGCATGACATGTTCTTGCATCAACGCTACCCTGCGGTGAGCCCAAACTCCGCTTTTCGAAATGCAGATGTACGTAGGATTATCTTCAAGTCTCTGCTTCCGGTTGTTCCCAGGCTGCTGGTTGAAGACGATTTTATCAGGGTAGAAGAGTGCGTGGCATTGGCTACAGTTTGCAACGCATAGCTCTGCTCGTGTCCATCGTAGGTCTTCATCCAGTAGAGTTATAATTTGAAGTCCTCGCTCCTTGTCTAGACGTAAAGTGCGCCGCTGAATGTCTTCACCGCAAAGTTCACAGTTCGTGCGTGATGTGATAAGTAATGGGTATGCTTCAGGGAAAAGAGGAGCCGGTTCCCGTTCGTTATTTTCTCCCATTCCGAGGAATTCGAAAAGTTGTGGGAGATCACCGTAGAGTCGTTCGACATGAGGGTTCTGCTCGGCCAGCTCTTCTGCACTTTCCGCTCTGAACTGTTCTTCATCAGACAGACCTCGGAAAGTACGCCTGAGTACATCTCGGAAGTGTTTGAGCCAGGCAGTGTGTGCAGGCTGGCGCGCGTCACGTCGTTGATTGTGGTGAAGATATAACATGGCAGAAGTTGCTTCCATACTAGCCAGTATATGCATCGCATTTGAAACAGGGAGGTCTGGAGGAAAGTATGTTTGTAGAACAAGAATGAAGTCATGTACTGTAGGTTGGTGGGCCATGGTAAATAATGGTGGGAAGTAAGGAAATGGACAGGGGCTGACACAAAATCGAGAAAGCGGGCTACAGTGCGGATTACCAAAATAGGCAATTGTCCGTATGAAACCTCTCGGAACAGTAGCGCGTACACTTGGCGCTGGCGTACTAGGTGTTCAGCACGCACGCTCAGTGAACTCATGTCGGTCTCGTTGAATGCACAACTTGAGAACAACTGTATTTTAAAGCTGGGACTATAACTACACATCAAGATCGTCTGAAAGGTAATCTTCCTTACGCCTCTTATGCTTTTTATGCGAGCTACCATTGCGGTTGCTCTTCTGCGCCTTCACCGACTCTACCTCTGAGTCTGACGATTTTTGACCACTGCTGTAATCGCTGGACACATTTCCATGGCCACGCTTGTTTTTATTACCATGTCGCACCTTGATCTTGCTATTGCGCGATGCTGCGTGAGTGGTGAGACGTTCCGTGGAAGCACCGCTGTGACGAGTCTTCCATTCCTTCAGCTGGTTAATTGATAACGCCGCGAACTTCGCCTTCAGTCTCGGATCGTCGGGATCATCAATCCAGTCCTTTAAGTCTTCCTGATCATCATGCTCTACCTTGAAGAGATTTTGGTCAGCGCTCGCAGTGCCCTTCTTGATGTTCAGCGCCTCAAGAACGTCCTCTCGAACGAACTTTGCACCCGGAAGCTTATTGTTGTCTAAAACGAGCTGTGAGAAAACTTTTGAACTGTGTTGGTGCAATTGTAACGCTCACCTTCAGGAAACCTCCACCCACCGCCAGGTGGCTGCTTGACCTTAAGCCCACTACGCAGGTACGTCCACGCATCTTGCACAGCTACATATCGGGCAAGACATTGCCCTGCAGTCTCTGCGCGCGGCCATTCCTTGGGAGCCTCGAGTTCACGGCGAAGGAAGGCAATAACCTCCTCACGACTTGCTGTTGGCTTGTCGGAATTCTTTGTCTCGCTCCCGCTTCTCTTCGCTTTCACCCTGGGATTTCCAACAGGGGTGGGAGAGGGAGGCTCGGAGTCAAGGCTTCGATTGTCTGGACAGCTTGACTGGGTACTGGAGGAGTTCTTGGACACCGGTAAGATGTCTATCTCACGCTCTCCTGACTGTAAGTAAATTCAGATGAAGCCAAGCAATGTAGAGTGTCGGATAAGAAAACTATACCTGGTATTGGATGAAGATATCACAGCTGAGTGCACCGTCTGCAAGTCGAGTAAGCAGATAGTCATTGACACGAGAAAGGCGGAGAGGCCTCGTCTTCTTCTCAATGATAAGAGCGTCGATAGATCCGATGTTTGTCTTCCCTTGATCACCACTGGCAGCGGCGCGCCAAACACGACCACCCTTATTGTCTACAAACCGGTGTTAAAACGATTAGATTGATCTTACACAGGTGGAAGATGAAGACTTACTTCGCAGTGGAGTGTCTTGCTCTAACGCAGCAGGCACAATATCCGAGAGCCGACCATAGAACTGAGATTCCTGGCTGTTCGGACTCTTCCGCACTTCAATTGGTATGCCTGTACCTCCACCGGCAACAAGCCATGCCTCCTGAGGATCACGACGTCCATCGTAATCACGAAGATTAACGCGTACTAAACAGCGATATAATAATATTCGTCAACTTCAAATAACGACACAAGAATAGTCCCCGGTACTTACGTTCATACTTCGGGCCTTTTGTTTTCGGAGGGGTGGACGGCAGACCTTGCTGGTGCTGAGCATTATCAGATGCGAACTCAAGCGGCGCAGGTGACGCCGGATCGTCATCAGAAAGATGACCATGGAGATCTAGGGGTGATGCCTGTGAAGTCCTGAAACCGTCCGGCCATTCATCCTTTGTCACAGTCTGCGGTGTCTGCATCTGGGTTGCAGACTCAACATCACGGGGTGCCGGGGGTGGTGATGAAGGAACCGGAGAGAGAGAGTCGGAACGGCGCGAAGGTGCAACCTTAGATAATTCAGTAGATGCTAAGGTGGAGAATGTACGTTGTCAGCAATAATGCGCCGGCGAGTGCAGCAAGCCTATTGACTCACGGTTACCCGATCGAGTTACCATGGCCTGATAATGACGCTTCTGGCCGGGGGGGTCTGTCGTATGCTTCGCTTGGAGGAGGGTTTTATGGGCTCTATTCCAATGATGAGCTTGGGAAACCATGTGGCACTAAAACGAACATAAACGGACGTACCCTCCAACATCAGCAGGTGGCTTGGACTGCACGACCGCGTCTTCCGCAGATTTGTGCGCGCTATTTTTGGCTGGTGCACGAGGGCCTCTCGCGTTCGAGCGAGTTCCGTAGCTATACAACTTCTGAAACCGTGGGTTGATTGATAGTCTTGCTGACTCGGTTCTCAAGTGGTCCTGGATGAGGGGCAGAAGTTTGGCCTTCGTCAGCGCGTTCAAGTCCGGAGTATCGTAGCCGGGAATGTTGATGGCTTTGGCGATCGAAACGAGCTCGTCTTTACGACGTATGTTGTTGATGGGACCAGTGAGTTCTTCTTCGACATCAATCGAAGGTGGAATCACCGGCGGGCCCGCTGCTGACTCTGCCATCCTGACGGGGGGGAAGAACTTGAAAGGGCGAAGGACAGTCTGTATCGTGGAAAGTCGAGCTTTTTAAGAGAAGTTCTGGGCCCAAAAATGAATTAGGATATATGAACGGAAGTAAATACTACGTACCATATGTTCTTGCGATGCACTCAAGCGTCTACCATCGAGACAGCGAACATGAAGTATTTGGCCCCTCACAGTCTTTCTCTCACACCCCGACAGTTCTCATGGTTGACAGTCTTCATTAATATATGTATGGCAGCCCAAAGACTAAAACATGGACTATGGGCACGTCAGCCAAGACATAAACGTACATACAGACCCACAACACTTACCATTGTCAGTGCCCGAAAACCCGAAGCAACGATCTCAGATCTCACCGCGACTGTACCTGCACCGTGCGGACTGAGTGGTGATCGTTCGATCGTTGTTGAACGTTCACGCGGTGGTGTCTATCGGACGACACTGGGGTTCATCGGTAAACAGTGATATTGCACTCAGCGGTGGCCAGTGGTGGCCACTGTACTACACGGAATACAGAGCGGGTTTGGACTGAAATGCTGGATATAAATACGGAACGCAAATGTCCATCAGCGACCCACACTGATCCTCGGCGGACGGCGGTACTATAAGGGCCACCGGGGCACACCAATCCCCAGTGTATGTCAATAGACATTCGTCGATGTAGCACTACTAACGTGGACTCACCCACCACCCTGTCGCACACATCCATTGCGGTACTAGTGAGTGCCGGACCACACTGACACTCACTGTCACCCAGCGACTTGAGCCGTCATGAGACGATGAGAGTCAATAACCTTCAATACATATTGTAGTACACCAATGGCACCCACCGACGGCCGGCGAACACCATTGCACGTCCGAACCAAGTTCAATGAGGTCTAGTGATCGCCGCTGGAGTCCATGAGGGACCGTCGGGGGGCAGCGGCCGACAGTGACCGAGGGGAGTGCGAGAGTCGGTGTGGTTCAGTGCAGAGCGTTGGCCGCCATCGACCGCCATCGACCATCGATGACCGCCACTAAACTCCGCGCGGCAAATACCGTGGCGCAGCGTGGGGCGGTAGTGATCGACGGTGGACGTCACTGAACATCGAACTTCCTCAGAGAGGGCATAAAGCTCCAAGATTTGTGCCGTATGAGACTGGAGCTGTGCTGTAAGCAAAGTACACATTTCATATAACTTGCATCGAGATTGGGCATCGATGTTGTATGCAAAGGCGAGATTCTCCCTGTTCGTTGTATGCCAGCAAAGTACTCGTGGTAAGCCTAATCACGACGGGGGAGTGTAGGTGTACAAAAGTTCAAGAAAGTCAACCGGGGTGTTTAGTAACCGCGCTCTCTATCGACGAGGTTCAGTAGAGGCTTCTCCTCTTTGTAGCACTGAATATTCGCAATCAAGATATCCACCACATGGTCATAGTAGTCCTTCGCAAATCCAGATAGGTGAGGCGTGAGGATGACATTCTTCCGTCCGTATAGCGTGTGTCCGTTGGGGAGAGGTTCGGGATCAGTCACGTCAAGTGAGGCGCCGGCTATGCGTCCTTCGTCCAGTGCCGTAACGAGAGCCTCGGTATCGATGGCGGTACCTCTACCGACGTTGACGATGACTGCGTCAGGCTTGAGATGCGATATGGTTTCAGCGTTGAGGATTCGATACGTAACTGGGGTAGACGGGAGAGACATAAGAATGACGTCCGACTGGGAAAGGAAGGTGGCCAAGGATGACGGATCACTCGTCGAATACCACGCGGATGGGATGCTAGAAGAATATCAGGATATCAGGATATCAGGTTATCGACTGAAGTGTGCGGTAAGTTGTACTAACCTGCCGTCTGGATCACCAAAACTTGGAACAATATATCCATCCTGCGGCTTCTTCTCCCCTGAAGAGGTCGCAGCAATAACATTGGCGCCAAATGCCTTCGCCAGTCGGGCACTCTCCCTGCCAATCTATGAAATTAACGTCGATTTGAACGGCCAGATGACTTAGCAGGGAGCTCCAAATAACACTGCGAAAATACTTACATGTCCGTACCCAAGGAACCCTACCGTTTGCGTTGATAACTCGCGATGTCCAAAGTTTTCGCCCAAGAGCTCAATGCGCCCGCCCCAGCGCTTCTCAACCTACAGAGAGCATCAGACAAGAACCGCAGCTATCATATGTAGAGAAACACTCACGTATGACGTCACGACCTGTTCCTGCAGGTGATGGAACAGCATTAAAACAGTGGCTATGAAATGCTGGAAGCGACCATGTAAATAGCAGGGGTGTCATGGTAGAGATTGTGCGTACTCACTTGCGGAATCGCAGTGGTATGTACCCCACACGCAGACAAGATAGGAATCCGCTTCGACTTCGGATCCTTCACAAGCGGACTGGCCAAGATCACCTCACTGCCCGCACTCGTGAGCTGTATAAACTTTGTCCTGGGGATATGGCTTGCACTGGGGATCTTGTTCACCGGATAGCCATGAATCACATCCGCCTCAGCGTATAGCTCGTCAGAGACAGGTGTGTCGTTGCTCTCGATATGTGTGATTTTGGAGAAATGTGCTGAAAGCCGCTCGCGAGATTTTGCACTCAGCGGCACGCCGATGACGAGGAGGTTGGTCAGCTGACGGTCTGAAGACATAATACTGTGTAGTAGTGAGATTAAGTAAGTCAGTATATGTAGTCGTTGACGAGAACTGATACGACTGACCGTGAGGGTGTTTAGTGGTGTTGATGGGAGAGGGGACTGACGAAGTCTTTGTGCGATGCGCAGGTTATATATGCAGCACGGTCGGCATCGTTATCAAGATAATCAAATACGCTATCGGGATAACATTAGTTTCAATATAAAATAGAAGCGTACCGACGTCCGTTCGGCGAAGAAAAGAAGTATGTCGTCACGTAGCGATTGGGAGAGAAGAAAACGCGATGCGCTGAGGATGACGCGAGGGACTTTGAGAATCATAAAGCGGACAAGCTCGAGCGTGTATGCATTGGATTGTAAGCATCGAAGACCCACGTTCCTTGCGGTGAGCGCGAGATAGTCCAGTGTGCATTGCTCTACAGCTGCCATGAAAGCCTCGTTGCCTCGCAATATACGGGAATATAATAACGGTCAGCTGCAATATACAGGGTATGTAGTAGGATAAGTTACGATCGTGATATGTTCTGGTACTGCACAGACGCAGAGTCATATTCTTTCACGAAAATCCGATTCTTCTCTTGTAACATCCACCTATAACAGCGAAGCGTTAGTCAGATAGATATGGCTATTTGATGACACTTACGCCATAAGCTCGTTTACGTAATCTCGCACTATGCCCACGCTCTCCGGATCCATCGTGGAAGTTGCCACCATCGCCGGCATACTCACTACGATGCCAAGGTCATTGTGAGACATTGATGGACGCAATGGAGTCAAAGACATACCGAGCATCCGCAACAGGTGTTCTGCGCCATACACGGCGCTCATATCCTTCTCCTGTCCGACGACGACTGTCTGCCCGGTCACGTATTGTCTGCGAATCTCTGCGAACTGTGGTCGCTCGAAGCGATATAGAAGGTTCGCGCCGAGGGCTCGATCAAAATAGGTTTGCAAGCCGGCGATGACTGTTGGTAGTACTATTTTCGGGTCTCGGAGACTATAAGCGCGCATAAGCGTTACATTGTTTAGCAAAGGATGGCAAACACAAGCAAGTACCACGTACGTTGTGTTGGGATCATTCAGGACATGTTGTTCGAACTCCTTCAGTATCTCTACAACGTTGGGTGATCTCGGTAGTGGAACGAGCTGCAAACACACAGGGTTGAATACGACGCCGGGACTGGGACTCGTTTGATGGACGCACCTGGTTGTTCTTCGTAACAGCCTCCCAATCATCCACTAGTAGAACTTTCAAAGTCTCTGGTACGTTCAATTTCATTTCTGGCTTCTTCGAAGAGTCATCCTGATGACCAGAGTTATCACACAGCAAAGGCGTGGATTCGATGGAATGAACTCACCTCATCGCGTCCTCGCTTGACCCCTCGACCATCTTTCCTTCCCGTCAAACCTCGCCCAATATCCTTCTTCCTGATATAACCACGTGAGTCGGGAAGATTAGTTCGAGGAGGTCTTCAGAACTAACCCAGCACCTTTGGCATGGGAGCCTGAAGCAGAGGCAGAAGACGACAGAGCCGCATTAGCTGCCGCGTTTGCTTGCTGGAGTGTCTTTTGGAGGTTGAGGTTGGATTCCGTGAACTTGAGTAATCGTGTTGGGTGAACCCATTCGTCCCATCTGAGACAGACTCAGTAATGGCTCATGCGGAGAAAAGAGCACGCGACTCACGTTTGCTTCCACCCTTTATAATGAACGAAGAAATGGGGCCCCAATTCGCCATTCTTCGTGTTCGACTCGTCCCAGTGCTCCGACTTCAGAATCTTAGCCTCGTATACAAGTGGCCCATGGTAACACAGCACGCGTTCATTGATTGAAAACGAGGCGGGAGGCGTATTGGCCGTAAGGTTTGTGGCCATCAAGTCACAGGAGCGAAGTGCTCAGGTCTGTCTTCCACCAACTTCTTTGTGAAATCGTTGTTGTTATTGTTGCTATAATTTGGATAGTAGCAGCTTGCGGCAGAGTGAAATAACTTGCTTGTCCCGCTCTCGCTTTCAAACTTGTAACTGTTAGAGTCAGACCCTGCGGCCAGTACGAGCTAAGTATAAGATTTCTTGACGTACTTTGGGTAGGTGCACGAGCCCAGGCTGTGAATTTCTCTGTACAGTTCACGTGGTGATTAAGAAAAGGACGTAGTTGAGAGTGATTCGTCGAGACTCGTCCGTCGCGAAGGACTGCTCGTAGTAGTTCACTGCAGCCTGAGGTACTTAGCCACCATAGGGTACTTATGGGCGGTAATTGCCACGTGAAATACGTCACAAAATATATCGTGACTGTCACGCTCCAGTATGATCGATATTCGCTGACTCATCGATATTGCCTTTCGAGTCGAATCCTTTCTTTTGCCTTACAGTACTTACTACTTATCTGCACTTGCTTCGCCTTGGATCCAGCACCACTTTCAAGACTGATAGATAGTGTACCCACACAGCTGATAAGCCCATGTCATTAACAGTCGGTTTCTAGGAAGCAACCATCGAGCTTACTTATTCTTTCCAGGCCGTCACGAGCTCCCTATAGTTGAACTTGAAGTACTATCCTCCTAGACTTCCCTCCGCTAAACGTGTATGCCTAGGGCCTGATCAACAATTATTTGAACGTTGCAATTGATGTCAATAGGAGGTGCCAGTGGCCGCCCAATTAGTAAACAGGTGTGATCCGAAGTGCGGCATCCTTTTTGTAGAAACCCCGCTCTTCTCTTTCTCGCGGTGCCGTTTAGTCGGATCACTGTATGTATACTTAGTTGTTATGGGGCACGACGCCCAGGGTGAGGCTTACATAATCGCGTGCCCCGCGGGGCACGCCGAACTCGGCAGGACCCCAGA
>JAXQKB010000368.1:0-10695 GCA_037042295.1 Irpex sp. Y119-03 | reverse complement strand
AGTGGGTTTCCCACTGACCTCGAGCACATCAGTGGGCTCACCACTTCTGACAACCGGATTCGTGGCCCGCAGTGTTCATCACGCTGTCCGTCTACCAACACAGATTCTTGGTGCTTTATGACGCAACGTATGCATATGCATCGCATTCTATTATCACGTCGAACAAAGCTCCGCCCGTCACATACTTACAGTGCTCACAAGTATTGACGTCTTTTACCTTGTTCCGCAACACATATCTTGTCGATAAGCGATAGGCTTACAATAGATGACCGTGAGCTTGAATCCCCATTCACATTCGTGAACCGTCTGGAGCGGGACAATGCTTCGACGCCTCGAAGTTTCACTCCTTTCACGCCGTCATCAGATGATTTCATCTCCGGAGTGGCAAAGGTGATACCAACGCACCTTGAAACGCACCTGTGGCACATATTGTGTGAACGTGATATTTACCGTTCGCAATTCCGTCCCGACGGTGATGGGAGGAATGCAGCAGCGGAAAAGACAGAGCTGATGACTTGCTACATACATGTGCTGAGAAGAAAGTTCCTGCGAGCTCGTGTACCGTTCCACCAAGCTTCATGCTTCAGGGACAAATTGGGGTATACCGAAGTGTGCTTGAGTTTGCCTGAAATGAATCCACGGAGAAGGGGCACGCCCGAATCTCGAGGATCGACATACTACATGTGGCATCTATTCATGAGAAGCCCGTCAATCCTCCTCTGTGTCAACGTGAGGAAGATCGGATGGGCGAACCGGACGAAGTGGGTATGTGACCACACAAAGGAATCGAGTGACTGACCGAGAGTCTGCATGAGAAGCCGAGAACTTGCATGGAGAGATGCAAGCCCATGCTGCATCGATTAGGTCAGTTTAGCAGTCAATTGGAATTCGTAGTTCTCGGCGATTCCAAGTGTTCAGCACTTCCGTCCATTCCAGATAATTGGCGCTAAAGTGCCTAATAGCGACGGTTCTGGTATAGTCTTCGTGCTTCAATGGTATACGAGTGGTGCCTTACCGCGAAAATTGTAGCTCACAGAGATCAGAATTCACAGAGAATTCAGGAGAATGCAGCCTGTATTTCTCATTGGCCTCCGACCAGGTTAACACACAGGAAAGGAGGCTCACAGCTTGAAGGGGTTGGAAAGCCAAGTGTTCTGATTGGACAGGGCTTGGGACAGATTGCATGCGGAACCTGGGTAAGTCAAGATTATCGCCCCAGCCACCAAGAGATCAGTGTGCCAGAAAATACTTCACATAATCACAGCTGCCACCGGCGAGCCCACGGGGGAACGGGAGCTGACATTTGCGCCGTATTGGGTCGCACGACTGACATTATTTATCATAGCCTTTGCTGTACGGACTATTGACTCGTAATTTAGTATAGTCAGAGCAAACTGACTCGACGTACACTGTTACGCAGCAGTACTTTGACTAGGCAGCAGGACAGCCAAGACGTCCATACTGATTTTCTGGGAGGACAAGAGTAAGGAACATGGCTGGAAGAGGCAACGCCGACGCCCTGGGCGCTTGAATCGGCGCCGACAAGAACGCAGCGGTGGAGCGTGGGAAAGTTGTATAGATATATACGAAGCAGAAGTTTTCTGTGTTTTGTTAAAGGCTCGCCTTTCTTTCCCCCCCACTCGCCTGCCCCGCAGACGCAACGCTGACCCCAGCAACACACCAAACATTTCTATGCTACAAGACTTGCTCATTAGGTGCGTCGTCAATGCTATGATGAGCAGCGACGAGGTCAGGCAGTGTGCTGACCCGCCCCTCTGCAGGTCTCAGGTTAACAACATTCTCTTCGGACCACTTGCATTCCCCCTTCTCGACACGGACAGGCCTCCTTAGGGCCGCCTTGCACCAACCAGCCTCACATACTCTCAACTAAACTAAACGCAACTCTTTCCATATGGGATAATTTCCCTCTGACTTTGTCGGATCCAGCTCGCCTGCTCCGTCACCTCTCCACATTCATAGAAAACACGTAGCTTCCCCCGCATAGACCCTTACAAAACCCCCCGTTTACATCACTCGAGAGCTTATATTAACACCACATCGGACGCGATGCATGCCCTCAAGACCCCTTCCTTCTTCAGGCCCATGAGCCGCCCCACTTCTCCCGCTCCTCCATCCCGCCCCGACTCTGTAGCCGCGAACGAACGTGTTCCTCGCCCCATGTCGAAGCTATCGTTCTCCAACTTCAAGCGGACTGCGTCTCCCATGACACAGCCGACACCGGCCTTAGTTCACGACGGATCCTACATGGAGGTTCTCAGCCTCAAGCTCAGCGAGGCGATCTCCAAGGCACTTGCACAACCAATGGGCCCTGGGAATCCTGGAGAGATGTTGAATGGCCGACGGGCTATACCAGCAGGGCGTGGTCGTGCGCTGGGTGATTTGATTGCAACGTACGTCTGTTCGTCGCATGTCTCACATACCATTTAGCCTGATCATATTGATGCATGCAGGGAAATACGCTCGACTCGCGACAACCCCCACCTCTATCGTGCGGTGGTTCGCACCCTGCACCGGCCGCTCTCTGTACTCGTTACCAACTTGTCTACACAATTGATCCCGCTCATTGCCTCTCCGGCGTTCCTTTCGCCCGCGGTCCCCACACCACACTCCCCGAACCCCAACCCGACTCAGGTACACGCTCTCGGGCTAGCTACCTTCGCCGGTGAACTCCTTGATATCTTCGATGAGCTGGGCTTGGGTCTCGACAATGATATGCGCGGCGATGGGCTTAAGGCAGTCAGGGATAGCCTACTGTCCACCGTCAAGCGGGTGGTGGAGCCCTTGGTCAACGCTATCAAGACCGACTTGTCACCGCACATTGAGGGCCTTGAGCAACCATCAAGTGTGGTTGCGAAGACTACGGGTGCGACCAAGGTTTCTGCGGCTCATCCTTCTGTTGTCTACTTGTCCTCCGTCATGCCTATCTATGCAAAGGCGTTGGGGCGCTATATTACCTGCGCCGCGGCTCAAGGAATCCTTGCCTCGCTTGTCATTTCGTTGCTCTGGCGCGGACTCGTTTCCCTCTCCAACCGCCCGCTGCCGCCTGCTTCGCTCACACCACCAGGCTCTCCGCCTATGGGAAGCAGGGCGCTGAAGGACATGAAACGCCGCAGCTCGTCTGGCACCCCACCTACCACGCCGCCTGCCAGTCGCTTCACCCTGAAGCTTCCTCCATCACGGCCTCCCTCTCCTCCGACCGCTTCTGGTAGGTCCACTCTCGCGGGTGATGCAAGGGCGCTGTACGACTTGTTGGCTACGCTTCCCCGCCCCACTGACTCATTGGCACGTGAGGCGGTGGACGATGGCTATGACTCTCTCAGCGCTCTCGTTGCTCTGTTTGAGTTCATCCAAGCGGGTAGGGCTGGCACATCAGCTGTCTTCGACCTCGCGACCGAGCTGCATGCGCTTACACACGACATCCCCGTGCTCATCGCTCTTCCGGTCATGCTTCGCGCGTTCGTCTTCCCGTCCATTTCTCAAGGACAGACCCAGGAACGCACCGTTGCTAGCATGCTAGGCATGACTGAAGCTGCGTACCGCAACGGCTGCCTTAGCGGCTTTGGGCGCGCGGAAGAGTGCGTGCCTGCTGTTGGTCAACGCACCCTTGACATGCTCGGCGCATGCGAAGGTAATGCACAAGGTAAAGAGGTTGTCATTCGCTGGTTGAAGGCAGAGGTGGCCGAAGCCATTCTAGAGCAACAGCAGCAGCATTGACTCCCTCGCGCCGCTGCCTTCACCGCAGTGGCACCCTTGCATAATAAATCTCAGTCTTCCTCTTTCCTCTACTTTTCATCTCTCTCAACTCTCGCTCAGGTAACGTCACCAGTGCAGGTTCCCTCTCTTTCTTTATTCTATGACTTTCCTTTTTCTATCGGGACTCCGTTGAGATCCTCTGTGTTCGTTCGTCTATTATGGGCTTCGATCAATATTTTATTCTTATATCTCGACTATCCTGTAACGACGCATGTCCTGAACAGTTTAGACTGGGTGTTATCCTCGTACGCTTCTCATTGCAATACATTGTTATTGTGTACTTTACAGATGTGCAATACATTAATACCTTTATTGGTAGCAAATAACTGTTCGACGGAGTGGTAATAAAGTCCGATAAAGTACGTCCACATAATTCAAAGAGCTGCAAGAAACATACGAATAATTATACCGGTTAGAAACGCTTGAAGTGCATAAAATGATCGTCGTCTTCCTTGACCAGCTTCTCAAGTGCGGATTCGAGATCCTGGAATTGGGCGGGGATGTATAGGGTGGTGTAGCTGGGAGGCCGGCTGAGTGTTGGCCTACGATCGTCTTTGACGAGGCTGTCGGCGAAGGAAATGACACTCTCCGACTTGACGAGGGGAGGAGGAGGATCCGAAGACACGATAGGCGCGTCCATAACCTTCGGAGGCGGGGGAGGGGGTTGAGCGTTGGCGTCACTGCCATTGCTGGCACTAGTTGAAGGTTTGAACATCGAGCCGTCGATGATAGCAGGTATGCTGCGCCCGCTTATACCGGCCCACAGCGCAAACACGATGCACGCCCAGACCGTCCCAAACACCCTGAAGAACTGACTGTCCAATACGACTGCCAACTGTAGGGAGAGCAGCGCGTAGCTGGCGTTTGGTACGATGACACACCAAGAGGAAATACTGAACGTCGGCAGGTTTGAGATGCGTTGGCGAATGGAGAAGCAGGCAACGGCGATCCACGCGAGACCCATGCTCCAGAGGGCGTATGCACAGCAGATGCAGGTGGAGAACATGAGTTGCCCGATGAGGTAACTGTCTGGGTTCGACGTGGCAGGGAAGAGGCTTGAGAGGTTTTGGCCGTTAATAAGCATGGAGAAGCCGCCTTGAGCGAGAGGCGTGAGCGTGGTGAAGGTTGTCAACACGACGTTGGCCTCGAGAGGGCCGTGCAAGTAGAGTCGGAGTAGAAATGCGGTGGTGAGCATCATGGTGAGTGAGAGCCCGATGGAGAGCATGGTCAACGAGACTCCGGCGGAAATTATTGCGCACTTGCGAGAGATGGGGAGAATGGCGCGAGCGAACAATCCGCCAGAGGTCGACGCGACTATGAGTGTAATAATCGGAACCATCCAGACGGGTCCAATCTTCGACAAATCTCGGGAGTTTTGCCCCATCATCACGTATACGAGCCCAAACGCGATGATGCAGGACAGGAGACAGTCGAGCCACCATAGTCCCCATAACGTAAAGAGAAGGTAGTTGCTGCCGGTTCCCCAGTCTCGGTTTACAGTCTGCTCAAAATTTCATTCTAACGGACGTACTTTAGATGAAGGTGGGAACTTACCAGCGCAGCGTTGATGAGTGACGCAATGCCGTTAACGAAGAATCCTATAAACAAACTCTTTGCAGGGTTGGTAAGAATCGACGCGCGATCCTACAGTAGTAGAAAATTGGGTAGATCAGCCGGCGAAACTTCGAAAACCACGGACGTGGACTACAGACCTCGGGGAACATGGTACATCGTAGGATGGCCCACAAACATAGGATCATAAACACTCCGAGGTCGAGGAGGAACATAACGAGGGTCATGACCTGCAAGACAAAGCTCCCAGATCCATACGGAAAGCTGTGTAAGAGCGAGGAGCATGCTCCAGTAGCCATTACCACTGAATGCCATTGCCATGAGAACAGACTACAAGCATGTAAGTCTTAGAAAGTCGGCGGTATGGTAAAAAAACAGTACGTACTGTATTCTCTCCTTCCACTTTATTGTTGATACGGTAGTGGAGTCACCGGCCTGCGGGTTTGACATGATAACTGCCTGGATGCCAGTGGGGAGTTAAGTGAAGAGACGGGAGGAATGTGCGTATTGCTATTGTCGTCGCGTTGACCAAGCTTTTAAGCCAGCCTGTTAGATACATCTGTGCGTCAGCGTTAGGCAGAACGACTGCGTTGCTCTCAAGCATGCACGAGATGACCTATCCCATACATAGACACCTTCTCAGCACAGAGCGGTCCGTAGCCACGTTCCTGCGAAGTTTATAATGAAATCATCCCTGAACACAGCTCACGCTGTTGAGCTGGAATACTGGTCGTGCTAGTCGATGCAGATCATCACGAGCAGGCCGTAATCCACTCAAATCCACTCGTGCGAGCCTAGGGAGTGTCTGCAAGGGATACGGTTGGTGAGACATTATTGCCATTTGGGCTGACTACCTGAATCGGCTTACCTCATGTCGGCCCCGACTTCATTTGTATCGACAGGGAGAAGAGAGTAACACGCAAATTAATGCGTGTCGGAGGTTGCACTGACGGGCATGTTAGTCGAATGGAGGTCATAGTAAAGTGCTAAAAGATCAGCTCGACACGGAAGGATTCGGACATTGAGGCAATTTCGCGCGGGATGGTTTAACGGCTAAGTAAAAGTGAATGCATCTGTGTGGTGAGGATTAAGTTATGTACGGTGACGCCATGGTGCATGTCTCTTACCGTCTTCAATTACCTAAGAAGAGGAGGTCGCTCAAGTTGAGGAGCTCGTTCAAGTATAGTATCACTCTTCAGCGGGCACACCGGTAGGACATCACAGTGGTCAAGTAACTGCAATTCAGCGAAGTAACAAACCGTCGCAGTCATAAGTTAGGAGAAGAGTCTAAGAATAGACATGAGCCAATAAGAATGCATCGACCGGAGAACAGGTACTGACGAAGTGGAAGAGATCTGCAGCAATAGCTGTAGGGCCAGACAGTCTGTCCCTTCGACACACGGACAGGAGGTGACGTCCTGAGGGAGTAGAGAGAGTGGCTATAAATAGCAAGCGCGGCCGCGATCAACAAGATGTCCCATTGAGTCTGCGAGAGGAATACATACTTCTCAGATAGAAGACGGCTACGCATGACATGTCCACTGCTATCGTCGACATGCATGGGAGTAATTAGGCTTGTAGAAGAGGCAAATGGATCCGGGTCGAGGTCAAAGGCTGAAATTCGATTGTCGTCAAGCTGTGTGGCCTTGAGTGATATACCCGATTGGCTTGTCATCGATGAGGATGCGTCGGACAAGGAGGTTGAACGAGACGGAGGTGGATTTCGACAAGAACGCGGTGCAACATCATCTAATGCGACGATCAATTCACACCATCGCCGGAAAGCATTCTTCACCACTCACCTTGCTTGGGTTTTCTTACGTAGTTCCTACAGCGACGATATAGGAACGTATCGAGCAAGTTACGGAGGGAATTATAAGCCGCGGACCGCTCATGATGTGAGCGACTTCGAGAGTTCTTGCTGCGCAGATCTGAGGAACCGGCGGAACCGACGCAGTCCGCTTCTTCTTCGAGGAATTGGCGCATGGTGATCTGCTCTGAGAGGCCGGCCATGGTATGTGTGATTGTGAAGCAGTTGCACTACACACCCCACCCCTTTATACCAAGGTTAGCTGGGCCTGATGCATGATGGCTGAGCGCTGAGCACTTAGTTCTTCGTTCATAGTCAACCGGATACAAGACTCACCGCCCACTATAGTTGACACAGTAGACATGGTACCTGGACGAGGCACCGGAACGCTTCTAAGTCCGTAGAGAGTCGTAGAGGCCTGGATACACACTGATTCACACCTTACTGTGTTCCATTCCATGTTGCGTAGATGTCGAATGTTGCACTCGGTGAGGATATCTGAAGGACTTGTCAATCTGTCAGATACAACATTCATAGCACTAGGAAAGCATGATGCTTAGGAATAACAGAATCTCAATGATCATCTGATTCACACAACTTCCCAAGGAAAGCCCTGGACTACATACATACACCATCTTCAGAATACAACCAATTCAGATACCAGTATCCGGAGGACTCACAATCTATTCACTTGATGTGTACCACAACTCAAATGAGCCGCGAACAAGCATGCAAATGAAAAGAAAGGAGTGGTCCCCCGACGACACAAGCCGGTACTGCAGTGGCAAGGTCATCGCGCCCTCGAGTTGCAAGCAGAGCTCGAAGGACAAGGGCGGCAAAAATTAGATAACCAATAATGAGGGCGGTGCCCTCATAATAGTGGTTAAACTATTAAGAACAGATACTACACTTGATCTAAGCCAAAAGGCCAGAGTGGTAAGGATTCCAAGTGGGCGAGGCGTCGCTTATATATGTTACGGGCTCTGCGCACGGACCATCTGATTGATGGCGGCGAGGTATGTCAAGCGCCGTCGCGCATCGCGTCCAGAGTTTGAGTCTACCGTGAATACTTACCGTAACTAATTCACCAGTCTTTGGAGCATCTATACACTGTTTGACTGTGGCCAACGTTGAGTGAAAACCCTCATGTTCGATATGTACAGACCGATCATTTACACCCGCTGTGGTCCTCGCAAACCAAGAGCGCCCATGAACTGTAATACATTGTTAGTTCAAACTTCGTCGTAATAGGTATCTGAAAATCGCTCTTCGGTTGCCGTTTGAATACATGCTTTCCATGGTACAGAATTATTGAGTCATTCCATGTAACTAACAGATCATTATACCACTATTTGCGAGTACTGTGTCCTACGCAGGGGAGAGCGTCCGTTGCTTATTATATAGGGCTTCCTGACATTAAGGTTCGTAACGTCGTGTACAGTAGTAGGCGTAGCGATTTCGTATGTCGTACTTCAGGTCTTGCGTCCATGATAGCCTCGGGTCCTGTCGTTAGGAAATGGGGGTGATACTTCTGCTGCTTCCTGCAAGCTTGTCATTCTTCTCCTTCAGCACTCGCTTCCTGGATGATCTGGGCGGGGGAGGAACAAACATCGAGCCTTCAATAAAAGCAGGTATGCTCCGGACCATAGTCGTCGACCACATCACAAATACGATTATGCACCAAGCCGCTCCGAAGCCATGGTAGAACCGGCTTTGCAGGACGTTGCCCAAATGGACGCTAAGCAGCGCGAACGTCCCATTAGGGAAGACGAGGCACCAATGGCTGACCCAGAACCGCGGTATCCGACGCAACCGCCGCACGATAGACATAGTTGAGATGATGATCCATACGAGGCCCATACACCACATGATATAGGCCGTGCCGAAGCATAGCGCGTACAATAGCTGTCCGGAAATTGCACTCTGCGGGAAAGTGTCACCAGTGTGGTTGGGCATTAGTTTGGCGAGGTTGGCACCATTGACGAGAAGGGAGAAGCCGCCTTGACCGAGAGGCGTCAGAGTGTTGAAGGTGCCAAGGACAATCATACCGTCCGGTGCGCCATGAAGGAAGAGTCGGAGGAGGAACCCAAACGTGATCATCGTGCTGATGGACAGCGCAATAAGTCCCATCGTGAGGGTATACCCCGTCGTTATGAGTGCGAGATTGGGGAAGTGAGGTGCGAGGAGGTTGGCGAGGATGCCGCCGCATGTCGAGGTAGCGATCATGGCGAGACACGGGACGACCCAGATGGCCATGATTTTCTCTAGGTTTTTGGACTTTTGGCCGAGGATGGTGTAGATGACGCCGAAGGTGATGAAGTATGCGAGGACGGAGTTCGCCCACCATAGGCCGTAGAGGAACCAGAGGTATCTGTTGGATCCCATGTGCCAGTCTGCACTGATGTTCTATAGACGAGATCAATACCTTTCGGTCCTCGGTGTGATTCCAAACTTACTGCAGCAGCGTCAAGAAGACTTGCGTTCCCTACGGCCCAGAACCCACTGAACGCGTTCTTGCTCGGATCGGTAAGGTGTAGCCACGCATCCTACAGCATATCAGCCCCTCTCGCTCCCTCTTCTTTCGAGTCGACCAGCTTACCTTTGGATACATGACCACCTTGGCAACTTTACACACTGTATTGAAAACGAACATGACAAGTCCTATAAGAAACACGACGACCGCCACTATTTTCAGTGCCTGGGAGTCATTGTGGTAGGGGAAGATGTGGAGGCAGGTCGATGTAACAGCTGTTCCGCTGACGAGTGCCTCCCATTGCCATGAAAAGTGTCTATCACACAAGAAAATCAATGAACAATCCATCTACTAACGTCTAAAAATTATGAAGACCAACTTGATGCGCTCTCGCCACGAAACATGACGTCCCTCCTTTCCGTGATTGAACAAGCCCTTCGAGGGAAGTGGAGGCTCTACCTCATCGCTTATCTGAGCTTCGAGATCGGCCATGTAGACTGTTAGTGGGATAGCAACAGAAAGTCGGATAATTTCAAGTTGGAAAGGAAAGGAACATGCTGGTCAGCCGCGACCTGAAGAACGGCTTATTATATTCCCCACATTCGGAGGGTCTCAAACCAGTGCCAGGTAGCTTGCTAAGCCTGTTGTCATCTCCCCGAGGGTATTGTGAGTAACCTTCACGGAACGTTTCGCAGTCACTCCAGCTGACTCGGTGAGTGTAGAATCACGGAAAACTTGATCAAGCGCCGGAGTACGGATCAGCGAAGAGCTCGACCAATCGGAGCGCTCGATTAGTCCTCGGGATTTGATTCGTGAGTTGTCGGTCTTTGTCGGTGCATTTCACGAATGCATTATGCAAGGCTATTAAATTATTGCGCTAGAGGCACACGACTTTGTCCGGACGATCGTCGACTATTATTCAGGACGTCATATACACACTGCGGTACTCAGTACTGTAATGAAAATTACCGGTGGCACTAGACTCGCCAGTAGTGTTGTCACGAGTCGAGTCGAGTCGAGTCGAGTTGATCAACTCGGAAAACTCGATAATTCGAGTCGAGTCGAG
>JAXQKB010000367.1:0-12605 GCA_037042295.1 Irpex sp. Y119-03 | reverse complement strand
ATAGTAGTCATACAACGTAGTCCAAAAGTTAGCCTGAGTCCGTAGTCCGAAAGATAGTCCATCGAATATACATCATGTATGTATTAGACTGATGTACGTGACAGTACCCATATAGTGTTCATGTGTGCAGCATAGATTCGACTGCTGTACTCAAGGAAGTACTCGGGGATTCATGCATAAGTGGTGGACTAGATAGTCCACCTCATGTACATCAGGGATCGTCAACCCTTGCGCTTGCTGGCTAAGGCAATCCATCAACGACTCGCGAGTCAGACTCGACTCGTGGACAACACTAGCCTCGTCCGCTCAGGCAACCGTCTGGTGGTTTCGATACCGGTCAATCGGAAGCGCCCCGGCACCAGACTCAGATGACCGAACGCACAGTCAATACTTAAACGACCTCGTCAAACATTGCACTCTGCCCATTTCCCTCGCATGTTGCAGCAATGAAAAGCATACTATCCGATAGCATGTACCTGCAATACCTCAGGTATCATGAGCTAGGACTTTATTGGTCACTTTTCGCCCTGTATGAGACGAGGAATAATACCAGAAATGAACACGTTTGTGCAGTGACCCTGATGAAGGATTGGCTTTAAGTATACCGTCTCAAAACCACTGAAAAAAATAAGTATGTCTTTACATTTTTAATACAGATAACGATAAGTGGCTGAGACACAGGTCAATAGCAGCTGTGCTTTCGGTCGCTTGTAGCTATCTGCAAGAACACATGATGTACGCCCTCTGAACAGCTTAACAGGTAAAAAGTAATTTCTAAATAGTCTTATTACCTCTAAAAATGTATTACAGCACCTCTTTCTTCCATCGACGCCAAAGAAGCGGAAAGAACAGTTGATTATTAGACTCTGCGGAGGGTCTTTTCAAAGTTCAGGTTATTCTCTCTCTGAACGTCAGTACGGTCGTATAAAGCGCGATCAAATCGTTTGAAATGTGTATTATATATGAGATTATCGCACTCTACAGCAGACTTGAAACAAAGTAATATGTAGGTTAGGTCTGACGCCCGAATACTGTACTATTTCGACCGTAGCGTGCCTGGGTTGTGACTGTGACGCGGTTGGTTGTTAGATTCTAACAACCAACAGGGGGGGTGCGACCGTGACACCCGCTATTTTAACAACACTTGTCACGGTCGTGTCACTCAGTGCGCCGCAGGCACGAAAAATTTGTGACAAATCGTGACAGGCGTGATGTGCCGACCCGCCAGGATTTAACAACATCCTCCGCCGTGACGCGCCGAAATAACAACATTTTCGACCTCGCTGTGACCCGTGACCCCCGTTACGGTCGTAATAGTACAGTAAACAACACTCTACAGCATGGTTGAGTTTTCGAGGGATCGGAAGTTGAAGGCGCGTAGTGAACTCTCTACTCCGACGGAGGCGAATATGTCTATTGAGCTTGGTGGCCATGCGAGGTCGTAGACTTCTCGGTCGTGCGATGAGTTGTGTTATATCGGTCGAACGTTGAGGTATCAACGTTTCAGACGGTACATGTGTTGACCGACTCGGAAGATGTGAAAACAAGGTTCGGTGACTTCTCGTTCCATGCGAAGTTAGTTATCGTGAGAATAATCAGCTACTAGTATCTATATCACTAACATAACACTGGCAGGACATACCCCAGAAAGTGCCGCGCGTACTAGAACAGAGACAGCATAAGGGACAGGCATGAGCACGAACAGTGGCAGATTGTGTCTCTTTGCTAACTGACCTGCGGTCTCTTGTTCGTCGGTCGTGATGTCGGCATCCTCTGGCTCCCGTCCGTGCCAGCGTGAATTCCTCCGGCTTCCTGCTTGACCTCATTCAGTCTTTCATGTACGTATATCTAGCCTTTGCAAGTACTCACCAAGAACCAAGTACGTGGCTACACAGTCTCGAATGAGGTGCCAGTATTTTGTCGAAAAGAGCCTCTGCAGCCCGACGGAGACCTCCGGTAGTAGCTTCTGAGGACACAAGATCGTTGCCGAGAGCAGATACTTCAGTTCTGCTAGGGGAGGGCGGTAAGACCTGACCAGGTAAGTGTCGATCGGTATGCCGAGCCTCGTCATCATCCTGTCCACCGTAAGACAAAGATGCCGGTTGCCTGTGCTGGTTTTGATGTGCATTCGAGACCAGCAAGGTCAGCTGTATAGCTAAAGAGACAAATAAGTGCATCTACCTCAAAGCCGGAATACCTAGCCAGTGCTCACCTAGACATGCCAGAGGGTGAAGGCTATGAGCAAGGAGGCCGTCGCGTCGGATTTACCGTAATTGTGACATGCCGGTGTCTCTGTTACAATTGTCACACGGTTACTGTAAGCACTGTTCGGTATCCGGTACCGGTCATGCTGTACATCATGTACGTCACGGTGGTAGGTATTGTCGCTGTGTACTTGCTACTCCAATCTGATAGAATCGAAATTATTATATATTAACTATACACTATGACTTGGAGTAGCTGGATCATCTTCCGTAGGCACGAGACTAATCTCAGGAAACATCTGACGAGCTTCAAGCCATAAACAGTGGAACTTGGCCCGCTCTAGTATGTGACCGCCATATGAGCATCGCAATAGGTAGTTATAATGATCAGATTTTCCATACCTAGCTGCAAATGCCACCCTCCCCTTCTCGCGCGCTGTCTGCACAACCTCTTTTTCATGCTTTGCCCAATCATCAAGGTACCAGGCGAAGAACCGTTGTACTAGCCTCATCTCTCCAATCAAAAGTTCCACCTCTTCAGCCGAACGCCGAGCTCTTGCGCTGGCTCGAAACCACGTCACACGAGCAGCTGGTAGACGCTTTCGCGTATATGCTCGTAGGTTGCTTCCGCGATGTCTTCAAGGTAAATCTCCAATGACTGGCGGACAGCTGAGTCGTCTAGTGGGAGCCTTGCACTGAATTCCCTTGCTGTGCAACCATAACCGGGTTCTCTTTAAGTACCTCTTACACTTAGGACACTCTTGTTTCTGCTGATTCCGTTCTCGTGCGCGTTGCTGCTTTTCCAGGCTCGGTGGAGAGGCGAGCCTGAGGTCGCCCACCGGGCATGTTGATAGCCACACGGGAACAGCCCCTGTAACGCAAGTAGGCCAGAATGGGCAACTTACTTGTGTATCGCCGTTATCGAATCTCTCATCTTCCGTCGCGGAATAGTTTGCTATATGGCACTATAATGGTCTATATTGGTCGAGAGGAGAAAGTCGGCGCCAAAGAGCAGCTACATCGAACTATATGGGACATAAAGTGGAGACCGAATTGAGTGCTATATTCAGCTATATCTGGCAAGACCATACTCTCACTGGGGGTGATTGACTGTTCATAGTGGTCGACTGTCTATGTCGACTGCGGTCAACAACTGTAACTTTTCATGGTGGTCGACTATTCATGCAAGTGCGTATAATACATGGGAACCGACTACAGTACATGATGTATGATTCAATGAAGTACGTACTCCAATGCTGGACTACTGGACTGCATGTACTCCACCTCATAGTCGAAAGACCATGCATGGGGTATGGACTGCTTAGTCCACCCCATGTACATCCACTATCGTAAGTGGCTCATACGCCCGCTTACACACGCGTGTGTGCAGTTCAGTCTTTAGTACCGCAATGGAATTGACTGGCACGCCCTGCTCTCTATCTGCCAGCGCTTGGTCCACCAGTTCCAGCCACTATAAAGTGGCCACCACTGGGTTGTGGCACTGGTCGTCGTCGTGTATTTACTTCTTCGTCTGTTCCGTCTGGGCAATTCACCCGTAAATACTCGCATAACCGTGACAAGTACTGCCAGTCCTCAAAGCTGTTCCACTCAAACAAATGCACGGAGTCGCAGAAGAGCGTGTCATGGGTATATTGTACAACGGGGCTGAAGGGCGATGACAATGTCACGGTCATGTCGAGTGGCAATTACAAGGTACGTACTAGTATCTGGTCAAGAGTTACACTAACTACTTAGCTTGAGATAAGTATCTTAGTAACTCGAGTTGCCAGTGAGTGGTTTACGGTCAGTGCACGAGCAGCACTATCGCAATAGACTGTACTAACACTGCTCGAAGCAGAGATGCAGCGTGTTCAGCGCCTTTTTGCTCGTTATAGAGATGATTAGGCTGAGCGATCGAAGAGTGGGGAGTCATCCAGCTGGCGGAACAGGGAAGGGCAGCGTTTACAGTGTTGTCATTTCAGTTCAGATTCATTGGTCGGTACATTAGCTCGCTTGCTCACTCAACACACCATTATAGACAGTCGGCAATCTACGAGAAGCTGTGGCACAATGCAAGTGCACTGTTCCCGAGAGCGGTACACTTCTGAGATTTGCAAGTAGTATCACTGTATAGCATCCGGTTTAGCCTGTTTCATGCACATATCATACTTCCATCCTGGCTCGACTGGGGAGTAATGTTGTACAGGGCCCGACTTTGATTGGCCTGGGCTCAAATTGAACTCAGGCCGAGCCCGAAGCCGTCTGAAGCCCAAGCCGCAGGCCGGGCTTGGGCCTGAGCTGCGGCTCATTGTGTTGTGCGGCAGCTTGATGCATCCTTGTACTAGCGGTACTACTATGTCTACCTATATCTGCAAACAACATGAATCCGAGGAGAGATTCAACACGTAAATACCGCAACAACGTTCGGTTAATTGAAGAAGGCTTACGCACTTGAAAAGACGTGCCCAGCGGCTTTGCTAGTAGTACTACGTACACCATACGACCTTTAGCCTGAGTCTCAGCGAATAGAATAACTGGAAGTCACTGTACCGTTACATAAGTGGAAACAACGCTGGTTGACTGACTAGGATGAATTCTATCGGCTTGACTTGCCTGTGCATGAGCCTTGACAGTAGCGACCCGGCCGGTCGACGTTTCTTCTCCTCTGAGCAGCTTCGAGGGTCTTTTCCGTTTCATTTTCATTTGACACCTCTTCTTCTGGACTGTTCGAGTTTGCATATGCTGTCGATATGCTGGCTCTGGCTGGAGCTAAAGTCGGAGGGGGGGGGGGGGTAGGACTGGTAATGAATTGTTTGCGAATCGTGATATAGATGCAGTACTCACTTCTTCGATATCAAGAGCACCGTGACCTTGCGATCCGTCAATTCGAGCGTGTTTCGACACAGACAACGAGTGGGTCTCTTCAGTTGACATACGACGACGTCCAGCAGCATTAATAGCCTCTTGCCGTGAAATGATTATCACTGCAGCAAGTTCTGCTGTAACTGGGTCATATTGAAGGAGAACCGATTGCGGCGCAAGCTTTCGATGTGCATAGAAGGTAGACTTCGATACAGTGTTTGGTATCTTGCAGTAGATACCACAATGACAGAGAAATTTATCTTTCGCCATCTAGAAATTCAGGTTAGAATGCATCAAGGAAGGAGGAGTTTTGAGAAGGATATACTTACTACTCACTAAGTAGTACAACCGGTTGGCAGCACGCACGGTACCCTAAAACAAAGGCGGAAGCTTCTGACTGCAGGGCTCATTGGCGCTTGCGAGGATCAACAAAACTCGTCTGCCCATCACACCAGCTGGAATCAAGTACGCGATATGCATGAATTCGAAGGGAGTAGATTGCAGACGAACAGAGACGGCGGTATGCAGAGGCGCTCGAATTTCGAGCGCGTTAGATTTCGCACGAATCAATAGTACTAGTACTACTTATCAGACTCCGAATACTTACTGACAAATACGTTCGAGCAGCGACGAACGACTTTTCATGATCACTGGGAGTCATGCATCATGTTGCAGTACGACGTAATATGAGCCCTCAAAAAGGCCTCAAAGCTCTGGCCTGAGGCCTGAAGGCCGGGCTTGGGCCTGCAAGGTGATAGGCCGAGCCGTGGGCCGCACCAAGCCCATTGTTAGGGCCCGGCTTACTGGGCTTGCGGGCTTCGAGCCGAGCCATGCACATTACTACTGGGGAGTGGTGTCGATGTACATCATCAACTGCTTCTCCCATGTACATGATCACCAGTAGCCATAGTACTTACATCAAAAGGAAAGAATTATAGGCTATAGGCTTATTACCTGAATCCATGTACAAGGCGGGGGCACAAAGCTATGTAATGTACATGGGATCAAACGGTCGAAGTACATGAGTAAGTATGCATAGATAGTCGTCTTATAGGCACATGAGTAAGTACCCATTGCGATGTACTTACATGACTTAATGTTGGCTATTGGCGTATCGTGGTACGTCGTAACCTGTCACAATACATTTGATCTCTAATGTACAGCGACACTCAGCCTCTGTTCCAGCCCGTATAACGGTAATATGATAGAATAGCCCACAAAATTAACCTTTTTTTCGCTCCGTATATCGGTGAATAGACTCAATCCATGTCGGCGGACCATGTGAAGAGAGCGAGATCCAGACCGACAGGTGCATTGACAAGCCCATTCAGTTACATTGCACCCTCATGACATTCGTATATGCTGAAATGATCACAGCCCCTTAGGACTCACGTACGACGCTTCCGACGATCCAGATCACTGCTATATACGGTCTCACTTTCTCACTGGTTTCAGTGCCAGAGGTCCGCACTTTATTTGACCGCTTCTTGTCGGTGTCAGTGTGCTTCATTCCCGAAAGCTATACAGAGGCCGTAGTCTTCTTGTGTATCTCGGGCTCCAGGTCCGCCAACAATGATCAGGCTCTTGAAACCAGCTCGGCCTCTGTTGCTCCCTGTTTCTTCGGAACGAAGTGTCGCCGAATAACGCCTAGTATTCCACAATGAGAACGAAAAAGAAGAAGAAGAAAACGAGATGACGATCACAGGCTCGTGTCCAAGCATTGCATCTCCATTGACGGAGATGAAATATGCATATATGTATACCGATTATGTGGCACACGCCTTCCACTCTCATCATGAATTGTGCACCATACTTAGTTTCAGGCTTCAGGCGTATATGGAAGCTCGCATAGGTGGTCTCACCGAAGAGAAGCTCCTGGTATCATTCTCCCGCGCGACCGGGCGTGGTACTCGGAAGTGGGCCCTGTCGTGACGGGACATCTTCGCAGTTTTTGTGCCATGTGGGAGCCGACATCGGTGTTCACTTCAATGGGTTCTTGTAACCATCGATATAGTATGTATAAGATGCCTCTCATGTCTGGTGGAAGATAAGCTGACAACAGGATCACCCCTTTTGCCACCTTGCCAATCCACTCGCTAGTAAATCGTACG
This sequence comes from Irpex sp. Y119-03, assembly GCA_037042295.1. Classification (NCBI taxonomy): domain Eukaryota; kingdom Fungi; phylum Basidiomycota; class Agaricomycetes; order Polyporales; family Irpicaceae; genus Irpex; species Irpex sp. Y119-03. The sequence continues at coordinate 5,428 of JAXQKB010000367.1, read as the reverse complement.
TGTGCGATCCCGCCTGCATTTTGAGATCAAGTCGATTGACGTTCATCCTATTACGTTAGATGCAAAAGGCCCTCGCAAGCGCCTTCACCACCCTGCTCGAAAACAACGGTTCGGCCAAGCTGTCTAACCCTTCCGTCACTCGCGGTGCGACGGCGGTCCCCAAGAACCCGTCCCTCGCCGCCAAACTAGGCATTCGCCTCGATTACGATGATTGGCAGGAGCAATTAGTGGGAGCGGAATTAGTAAAATTCCATAGATATCAATTACAGGTCAACGCCGGAGACTCTATACCGCACGCTTTCAAGGCGTGGAGGGATAAGCAGAAGAGAGGCACGCATGCAGTGATGGCGGTAGTGTTGATCAAGGAGGGTGCGAGCCGAGATGAGGTGTTCAACGTTCTCATGGAGGCGGTGAAAAATGTTGAAGGTGTATGAGGAGCCGTAGGGCGAGGGTTGAAGCAGGCTCCGTCCCAGCCCTCTTCGGGAGCTCAGTGTCAGGTAGCGGTTACTGTACTTCATCGCGCAGATATTCTGGGTCTCAAGTGATGTCGGGATATGCTGAGTCTCAGAATTGGACAGTGATGTGATTACCTTGCATAGTACTGGCGTCTACCTAGTAGTCGGACACTTAAGCAATCAGGAGTGACTACACAAAACGTTAGAGGTATTTCAAGCGTAAATTTGGTACCATCGTGTAGCAATCTATTTCTTGTGTATGTATAAATATTTTCGCTACTATAATGGGCGTGGCAGTCGTGCTATGAATATTCTACGACAACAAATCTAAAATCCGCCCAAACTGGGAAGTCGGACACTGCCTATCTACGCGCGTGGACTTGGCGCCCGGACAGTCTCTACGACGCTGTTGAGGCATTGTTTCCTCCCATGCGCATCTTATACCGCGCAACTAGATGAATAGATGGCTGTGAAATACTTGTATACCATTTATTTGTAGTATATGTGGTAAATTATTGCTTTATCTATGCCGTCTGGTGAGTAGCATGCTAGTTTCGGGCTAGTCACTATCTCGGTGCACATTCTACCAGATATGCTTATAACTTTGAATATAAAATTTGGTAAAATACAAGGATGATTGTAGAAAGTATCTATACATATTGAAAAGGATATACCATACTAATTCTGACCATTCATGATTGTATACGTAGGTTATGAATTTATTACTCCTGCGGCTGCTCTAGTGGTGCCGGACAAATGTCATGCCAATCGCGAGCACTCCCATACGTCATCTCGAAGTTTCGGCATAAAATAAATATACCACGCTCAAATTCATATATTTAATCAACCCATTCTAACGTTTCAGACGTTGAATCGCTGGACAGACCGAGCAATGAGCGAAACAATCTTGAGGTAGTGAAAGCGCTTAGTGTTTTTTGGATGATCGAGACCATCGTTCGGTTGATGGTTGTCGATTCACTAGTTAGCACGTGAGGGGGCTGTTAGGAATGGGCTATAATATGAAAATCATGCCATACAATCGTTTGGAATATCCCGATTTTCGATAAATATTCACAATGACCTTACATGGGGGGAGTGTCCGACTACCCAGTGTGTCCGAGTACCCAGTAGACGCCATTAAATAGATCAATGATTTCGATTACATAACCACCTTTTTGAACCTTAATCTTTTTGAGGGCTGGCATCAAACAAAGTAGTCTCGAACCAGACGTCACGAGCTCGTTCCGCATAAAGAAGAATACAGCAGAGAGCGGAATGAGCTAGACGTCTGGTGTATTTGCGCGGGCGCTCGTAGGTCATACCGGCCCGGCTGCCTCGCAGCCAATTTCGCTGAGACTCTGCCCGCTTTTTGCAGCGTATCCTAACGTTTTTATTAGGTTGGAGAGGGAAAACGTGTTTATCATCGGTATATAGACTATACTTTAACTCTACTTACATTTAATCACCTATTTGAGCACACTGGGCCTGCAACTAGTGTGCTTTGGCTCAATATAAGGGTTCATGCAGTGACTGCGCTGCCATTTGCAGAGATTTATTCTAGAATTATACTCAAGATGCTATATCTAGTTGTTTTTACGCCATATGAGACCTACTGACGAGCCTGGGTGAGATGGCACTGCGTGTGGCGAGCTCATTATTCGCTTTGCCTTCGCTGGGAGGCAGCCGGGCCGGTATGACCTACGAGCGCCCGCGCAAATACACCAGACGTCTAGCTCTGTCCGTGTCTGCTGCCTCCTTCTTCTTTCGGACAGAGCTCACAACGGCTGGATCCGAGACTACAAACAAAGGTAAACAGCGGTCTCCGGGATGATAGACGCTGTAAGCTATCTATATCTGGCAGACTTACGACCGCCAACCACCCACTCCCTTTCCTACTCGCGGACGTGACCAACAACTGCCACCCCATACTGACGTCGTTCCATAACAATTCAAGATGCAAGGAGACGACCTTACAGTGGGGTCATAGTGTCATGTCGAAGCACTACTCAGACTGTATAGGCCGACTTTCTCACGAGCCCGACTGGCACTTCAACGCGACCAATGCAAAGCCGGAGCAGATTCGCGATTTCCGACTCGAGGACTTGGCCGGAAGTATTCAGCAAGAGTATAGTGACCTCTAGGTCGCTCTTCTTTCGCCTCGCCACAGGATTTGCGGACACAGATGAGATTTCGGATGAGCAGGCTCGGCAGGGTGTAGATGAGGAGAGTGAGGAGAAAGCTGCCCCAGGCCTTAGTACCCCCATGACTAGGAGTGAACTCAACGGGCGTAGGGACAGAGTGCGATACTCGCGTGTAGTGGTGAGTAAACAGTTATATGAGGCAAGATAGAGGCTAACGTATCATCATAGAAAACCGTAACTGTAATCATTGTACTTACAAATCATCGGTTTCGCAAATGCAATGTTCTTCAAGCTGTAACTGGGCTGTTCCTGCATTCTTGTAACACGCCTGAGAAGGTCATCAAACTTCTCTCGCAAATGGGAATTTCGGTTAGCCTTTCGACTATCCACCGCGCCATTCACTCACTCGCGGGCGACTCGTCTCGCCATCCAACACTACGGTCGACTGCTTTTGGTCTCATATGCATACGACAATTTCTACGTGAAGCTGAACGTGGGCATTCCGACTGCCGGCAGTATCAACGACGTGCTGCTGCATCTCACCTCCGGGCTGATGCTGTTATTGGGTCATCAAGCGAAGCTCGATCATCTTCGTGTGTCCGGTTCGCTCTGGGATATGAACCCGAATAACGACTATGCGACGAATAAGAAATACTTTTTTGATCCTCTCAAGACACTGAAGTTCCTCGCAACACTCCATCTCCCGAGGCCGACTGTGTCCTTATCTTCACAACCAACTCTGACCCGCCGTGGAGAGTTTCATGCTTGGTTCTTTCTGCAAACACTCATCTCTCATGGGCCAGCCTACTTTGCGAACATGAAAACTACTGTAGGCGAGCTTTCATTTATGCATCAACTGTATGATGTATTCCCTCCTGGCCTGCGGTCAGTAATCTCTTTTTCTGACGTAGGCTTGTGTCTTACATGTTCATTATTCTACCGCAGCCACACCGGCCGTTACAACATGCTGGTCAATCCGACGGGAAGGCCTCACCATTTCCGGGCTGTTGACTGGATGGTTGAGTTACTTAATCTATATACCAAGGTAAGGCTGGTTTGCAACCAGCTCAATAATAGTGCATGATCATGACCATCGTTTTACGTATTTTAGGAAATATATGGTGGGAAGAACTCAAACTACACCAAGAAACACATATTGGAAGAGTCCGAGTCTCCACTCGTGCTACTCTATCGGCAGAGTCACGCAAACTTCGAACAGAATTTAACTTACACGGGCTGTCGACTGCACACGCAAAGAAGGACATGTTCGTAACGTTCAACGAGATCATGTGGATCACTAGTCTCGAAGCGTGAAAATTGGGTCATGGCAAGGGGAGCCCGCCGAAGGCGGGCCCCCCCGCGAAATTTGGATCTAAGACCAGGGGTGCCAGGGGTTAAATTTACCTGTTAAGGTAGTCCTCCCTGGCTTGGGCGATACAGGCGCCCGCACGTGCACCAGTTAGGTGCTGGATAGGGGGCGTCAGCTTGGGTCGAGCCAGGACCCAAGGGACCCTGTTAGGTCCACCCCTGGCCATGAGGAAGTACCCCGAAGCGTCGCCTAATCAAGTTCTTGCCGGACTACGGTTGCCCAGCAGGGTCAGGTCTAATTTCCCAGCTCCCAAGGTCAAGTTCTTTGTTCGTGTTCATCAGTTTCACCTCGTCCGAGCCCCGTCCGACTTGTAAGCGAACCAGATTCTTGCCAGGATCTGCTTACGTAATCTTCCCGATGCGTCTGGTACCTAGATCAAGCGCTCGATAATCATAGATAACACGATAACTGGTGCTCGTCGCCTTCGACGATGAGCGTGGCTTGTGAGTATATCCCTCAGTTTCCTTTCATTTCCCTTGATTCTTTCATGTAGTAAGGAGTACTAGTATCTGTAGAATACGATTGTGTAGTTTTATTAATGAAACCCTGACTCAATCTCTTACGAGAGCATGATCTATGGGCCACATGAGCTGGTATACTACCAACCTAAGTGCTCTACAGTCCCCCGCACGCATGAGGCACATGAAGCAAGCTCAGGATTGTAATAATAGCACCTATAAAAAATTACTGTAGACGTTAGATTGAGGGTAGACGAACGATCCAACTGCACAGACGCAAAGGACGACCAGAAGTGCGTGAGTTGACATAAGTCGTTCACCACTGTACCGGCCTAACCTAACTGCATTGTCGTATTCCTGTAGCTACGTGCAGTTCATCTTCTCTCCATATAAGGCCTCAGGTATGGTATTTTTATAATGCTGATTACGATTTCGAGTTTACTTTTTGTCCCTCTTTCGTGTAGGGACTTGTACAGCACTTGGGCAGGTGGTAAACTTGTTTTCTTTTCGCTTTTCAGACGTTGTTGACACCATAGCATTGCGTACAGAGATGGTGGGGACGTACAAACCTGTAAAAAGTTACATAAATATGTATACTATGTTATTCAGACGCGTTGTATGTGGCTAGCGAGTGGATACTAGGGGAGGAGGAGGAGCAGATCAAAGGTCCCATACAAGATTGAGTCATTATTTTATTGATCAGACTACATAGTCGTACTCTACAGATACTAATACTCCTCAATAAATAAAAGAATCAGGAAAAACGAAGCGGAATGGAGGGATATACTCACAGGACGAGCTCATCGTCGAAGGCGACGAGCACCAGTTATCGTGTTATCTATGATTATCGAGCGCTTGATCTAGGTACCAGACGCATCGGGAAGATTACGTAAGCAGATCCTGGCAGTAATCTGGCTCGCTTAGACAACGCTTAGAGGTCGGACGGGGCTCGGACAACGTGAAACTGATGAAAACAAACGAAGAACTTGACCTTGGGAGCTGAAC
>JAXQKB010000366.1:0-10241 GCA_037042295.1 Irpex sp. Y119-03 | reverse complement strand
CGGTGAATGCGACCAGCGCGCTGCCTAGCTTAGGAACACCTACTGCAGGGTTTGAGCAAATGCGACTGTCCCATGTCGGCGCCCATCACTCCCATCAGCTGCATCACTTGCTCTCGAGAGTCGACTTGACATGAAGTGACCCACAAGAATTGACCAGCCCCAACCAAGTCAGGACTCGGACAAGATCAATCGATCAAGATTCACGTCCACGAGCGTTATCTTGAGAGCCACGGCATCTGCCGCGCGTACTTGTGCATGACTATTTGCGAGTCCGGATCCGGACGTGACATTTGTGCTTGATCGTCGACCTCGACCTCACTCATTCCATCGCCTGCTAGCAGCCTCAGGTACATTGTAATATGGCTCCCAAGAACAAAGGAAAGAAGGGAAAGAAACAGGACGATGATGATTTCTGGTGAGAATAATTTGGCTATATAACTAGGACGGTGGTGTCTTATAGGTCTCAAGGGAAACTGCAGGCACCTCCGTAACAGGAAATAACCTGGCCGCGCCAGGAGATGCTTCCGAAGACGATGCACCCTCGAGCCAAAAAACTGGTGGTTTCTCGGCATTCGCCTCACTAGGTGTCGAGGATACTGCGGCAGACGAAGAAGAGGACTTCGGTGGTCTTATGGCGCGTGAAACTCATTTCGACAACTGATCGTATGTACTGATAACCCTTTAGTCTGTTATAAAGGCCTCCTCGAACAAGGGCAAGAAGGATAAGAAGAAGAACAAAAGGTCTACACTTGACGATGAGCCTGAAGAGACTAACGGTGAAGCCGCACTGTCGAAAGCACCAGTGGAGGTAACGGCCGATGATTTAGCCGACGAGGAATGGGGCCCTGTTAAGGGCAAGAAAGGGAAGAAGGGCAAGGGGAAGAAAGGGAAGGCTGCTCAGGATGATGAGGATGAAGATGCTGCGCCCGGTACGTCCACACACCGACGTCATAGCCTAGTGAATAATAACATAAGAAATTACGTTAGCATCTCCGTCAGGAGCTGCCGAGGAGAAGGCACAGGCTCCTACATCAGCGCCAGCACCTGGCGTGGATGAAGCTGATGAGGAGGAAGACGGTGGTCCCAAAGTACTGTCGAAGAAGGAGAAGGAGAAATTGAAGAAGGAGCGTGAGAAGGTTAGCACAGTTGATCCAATATTCCCATAACCTCTTATGCTCGTGTCTTCAGGCCAAGAAAAAGGCGCAAGCCGCGGCCAAGAAAGCTGGTCAAGCGGACCCTGCTGAGACACCAGCTCCGGAGGCCGCTGCACCCCTCGCGACCGTGGATAAGGCCAATGAGGACGACGAAGAAGGAGAAGAGGGGGCTGCCGGGGGTGCTTCGTCTAAGAAGAAGAAAAAGAAGAAGGCCAAAAAGGACGAAGAACCTGCAGCAGCACCTGCACCTGCGGCCGGGAAGAAGAAGGGAGCGTCTGGTATCAGTGCGCTGAGGGCATTGATGGAAGAAAAAAAGAGATTAGAAGAGGAAGCAAGGCAGAGAGAGGAGGAGGAGCGAAAGAGAATAGAGGAAGAAGAGCGGAAGGCGGCAGAAGAGGAGAAGCGGAAGGAGGAGGAGAAGCAGAGGAGGAAGGAGAAAGAGAAGGTACATATCTCACTGCGGGTCGTGTTAAATCCGCTAATCACTTGGCACTAGGCGAAACGTGAGCTTGCTAAGAAGGAAGGGAGGTTGTTAACGAAGAAGCAAAAAGAGGAACAACGAGTTGCTGAGCTTCGTAAACAAGCCTTGCTTGCTTCTGGTGTCAAAATCGAGGCTTTACAGCAGCAGGACACTCCGGCCTCCAAGAAGCCCGTCTATGGCAATCGCAAGAAGAAAGGACCTACCGCTGCTGCGTCATCCAGCACCCCAGAAACAAGGGATCATTCACCAGCAGCATCCCCTGCACCAGCGCCTGCACCAGATTTACCCGCTGAACCAGAGGCAACACCAAAGGCAGATAGTGTCAAGGATGACTGGGACGCTAGCAGTGAAGACGAGGCACCAGCTGCACCGGAAGGTATCAAGGAGTCGTGGGATGATTCCAGTGAAGACGAGGAGGAGAAGCCGGCAGGTACGTCGAGCCGCCCCTTCTGCCAGAGGGACCTTATTTATATGGAGCGACAGCAAATGGTGGCGCAGCTAAGGCAGCTGTTCCAGCCAAAACGGCTGCTCCAGCCAAAGCAGCGAAAGCAGAGCCAGCCAAGGCAGCGCCAGAGAAATCGACGCCGGCGAAAGCAGTTCCCTCAAAGAAGGAAGACTCAGAAGATGAATCGTCTTCGGAAGAGAGCTCATCTGAAGAGGATTCTGATGACTCCGACTCTGACTCCGACTCTGAGTCTGACGAGGGATTGTCAAAGAGGCAGCAGATGGTCGCTCAGAAGAAAGCCGAAGCTGCAGAAAGAAGAAAGCAGGCTCATGAGGCTGCTCTTGCTGCCCGAAGCGCAGAGAATCTCCGTAGCCCTATCTGTTGTATTCTTGGACACGTCGATACGGGCAAGACGAAGTTACTGGACAAGGTAAGTTGTAGTTGTTTCGTGGTCGACGACAGACTCATATGGCTGTAGATTCGTCAAACCAACGTTCAAGAAGGTGAAGCTGGTGGTATCACGCAGCAGATCGGTGCAACGTACTTCCCAGTTGATGCCATCAAAACTAAGACTGCAGTCATGAACAAGGTTTGTTTTCTGAGAGTATTTCAGCTCGCACGCCCACTGATCTGTTTTATTTCTGACAGGATGGTAAACAAGAGTACAAGATCCCCGGTCTCTTGATCATCGACACTCCTGGTCACGAATCCTTCACTAATCTGCGATCACGTGGGAGTTCGCTCTGTAACATCGCCATTCTCGTCGTGGATATCATGCACGGTCTCGAGCCTCAAACGCTGGAATCATTACGTCTTCTTCGGGATCGTAAGACACCGTTCATCGTTGCACTCAACAAGGTCCGTGACATCATATATTCCAGCAGTCAAAGAAATGAATCTTCTCTCAGATCGACCGTATGTATGGCTGGGAGGCTACCCCGGATAATGACTTCCGGAGCTCACTCGCGAAGCAAAAGCGTTCCGTGCAGCGCGAATTCGAAGATCGTTGTGAGAAGACGAGAGTCGCCTTCGCCGAGCAAGGTCTCAATGCCGTTCTGTACTACGAGAACAAGAACTTCGCTCGTAATGTTTCCTTGGTCCCTACGTCCGCCATTACTGGAGAAGGTGTTCCCGATATGATCATGCTTTTGGTCAACCTCACGCAGCAACGTATGAGCGACAGACTCATGTACCTTTCGGAGCTCGAGTGTACGGTGTTGGAAGTAAAGGTTATCGAGGGTCTCGGTACCACCATTGACGTTGTCCTCTCCAATGGTATTCTGCATGAAGGCGACAGAATAGTGGTTTGCGGTCTGAATGGCCCCATCGTCACGCAAGTCAGGGCTTTGCTCACGCCTCAACCCCTTCGCGAACTTCGTATCAAGGTAATGTCGCCAGTTACGCTTTAATGACAACATACTCAACTCGTCCTGTGTAGTCCGCATATGTTCACCACAAAGAAGTGAAAGCGGCCCTTGGTGTCAAGATTGTAGCCCCAGACCTTGAAAAGGCCATTGCGGGTTCGCGGTTGATGGTAGTTGGACCGGACGACGACGAAGACGAAATGATGGACGAGATCATGTCCGATCTTACGACCCTCTTGAACTCGATTGACAAATCTGGGCGCGGTGTCTGCGTACAGGCCAGTACGCTCGGTTCGTTGGAGGCGTTGCTCGACTTCCTCAAAGTCAGCAAGATCCCAGTTTCCGGTATCAATATCGGTCCCGTGCACAAGAAGGATATCATGCGTGCCGCTACTATGTTAGAGAAGGCCAAGGAGCTTGCCTGTATTCTTTGCTTCGATGTTACTGTCGACAGAGAAGCCGAACGCCTGGCCGAGGAAATGGGTATCCGATTGTTCAAAGGTAAGCTTAGATGAGCGAAGTGTTACCACTTTACTGATGAGGGCATACTAGCCGACATTATCTACCATTTGTTCGACGCCTTTACCGCCTACAATGCCGAGATTCAGGAGGCCAAACGCCGAGATGCAGCACCACAGGCAGTGTGGCCCTGTCGTCTCAAGACAATCGCCTGTTTCGCTAAGCGTGAACCAATCATCCTTGGTGTCGATATTTTGGACGGAACTCTGCGCGTGGGCACCCCTCTGTGTGTAGTAAAGGTCGACCCGGAGACACAAAAGAAGGAAATCATTGATCTGGGGAAGATGTATGTACTTCAAGTATTGACTGTACTGTTCGTACTCATGCGGGTTATTAGCACCTCCTTGGAGATCAACCACAAGTCCTTTGATGTGATCAAGAAGTCCCAGGCTGGAGGTGGTGTTGCAGTGAAGATTGAGCATGCGGTGTATCAGTCTGCTAAGATGTTTGGCCGTCATTTCGACGAAAAAGACGAGATTTACAGCCATATTACGCGCCAGAGCATCGACGTTCTGAAGGTGAGTCGTGGTTCAGCGCCTAAATCGTCCCTCGCCCGCCGTACTGAGCGCTTCTTTCAGGCTTCTTTCAAAGCTGATGTATCCAACGAGGAGTGGCTTCTTATCAAGGCCCTCAAGCCAGTACGTTGTATTCTCGCACCCATTCGCTTTACTCCGTACTAAAGTCATATGTGTAGCGACTGAACATCCAGTAAACCTTTCGTCTTTCTATGGAGTTGTAGCATGGATATGGAGCACATGTATTCCGTCACGCCATCTGATTACATAAGCAACACTGTATCTATATCTTCCAATCGCATGCTCATCGATTTTTCTCGTTCTCTACTCCTTCTTCTTCGCCGTTCGGCTCCTCCGCATTCTATAGGACAGTAACACAAGAATCTACAATGTCAAACACTGCCGAGAATAGGCCTTACGCGGATGCGTCCGAGCAAGGCTCAATAGACTCGGACGAAGCTCAGCTGGTAATAAACCGGAGGTCATGCTGAGCATACTTGCGCGGGAATTGGGATTGCTGGTCATCATCGGTAACGTCCTTTCTAGTGGGTGAACTGGGCTACGGGTATCCCTATTTGTAAGATGTTGTGCTTAGAGTCTTGGACTGTCGAGAAACGACGTCTATGCTCGTATGGTCGGCATCGAACTACAGGGGTTGAGAGTATACCGTTAGAACCTGATCAGCGCTCAGACCTGCGTAGGGAAGCCCCAGTGTCGCCTGTTTATCAAGCTCCTCTCAAGGAGGAGCTGAAACAGGGTTTACTAACAATTTCTTGGTTCATCCTCAGGCTAGGTTAGGATACAAGCAGGTAAGAATGTTGCAATGATAAAGATTGTTCAAAGTCTCATGACTCCTGGTTTCCCTGGTATCTTTCAGCAATTGCATCGCACATGGCGTCTTGTCGAGAGCTTCTGCGCTTCTTTCGTGGCTTTAAACTTCATTGGAGGCGTGAGGTAGGCACACGGAGTTATGCAGTCCGGTATAAATACTGAACAATTCTTTAGAGGAGGTATCTTCCTCGGCCTCCTTGCTGGCGGTCCCGCCGCAATATGGTAAGAGGATATGTGCATACGTCTTGTGGCAGCTTCATCAATACATTTCCAGGTCCTCGTACATCGTGTCAATGATTTTCATGTTCATGACTGCATTCGTCCTTGCGGAAATCTGCTCTGCTCTTCCCCTTAGCGGCTCTATCTATGTATGGGCCGCCGAAAGTGCTGGTCCTAAATACGCAAGGTTCTTCGGATTTATCGTTGCTTGGTGGTCCTGCACAGCATGGATGACCTTCGCCGCAGGCAACTGTCAGGTACGAGCGTCATCGTCTTTTGAGGGAGCTTTAGACCTAACACAAGAATACAGGCTACTGCAAACTATATCGTCTCGCAACTTGCTGTTTGGGAGGTGGAATATCCAGGAGGCATTGGCAACGATAACGTCAAATGGCGCGCCCTTATCTGGGCCGTGTCAGAAGGCCTTCTCCTATGTGCCATCGCAATCAACTACCTTCCACCTCGCTGGTATTCTGCCGTCTTCAGGGTTTCGGTGGTTGTTTACATGATCGACTTTTTACTTTGCGTCATCTGGTTACCTATCGGCGTGCATAAGACCTACGGATTTAGGTCTGCCAAAGACGTATTCACCTTGACTTGTATGTGGTTTGAGCTCTCTGGGTGTTCCTTTGATCTAAACCTTTGTGCAGATAATGGAACTGGTGCTACGCCTGGATGGAACTGGATCTTATGCTAGTAAGTTGCACATGTAGAACTAGACGTGGGGGAGACACTGATGCCCACTTCAGTTTGTTCACCGCGGGTACGATGATTGGATTTGACGCATCCGGCCATATCGCAGAAGAGACCAAAAATGCGAGGTGAATTTTCACGTCTGCCAGGACCGCGAGTACGAGCTCACATAGAACTTTACAGCGTCGTCGCTGGTCGCGGCATCATCTACAGCGTGGTTGCCACTGGGTGTCTTGGCTTCGTCACAGCTATCCTATTCCTCTTCTGCACGCCGGACTTGGATACTCTATTCTCCTTGGGCGCTCCTCAGCCATTCGTGCAACTGTACGCTCTGGCCCTTGGGAAGCCTGGTAGTATCATAATGACCATACTTGCTACCCTTGGTCTTATCCTTGTAAGTGCACCTCAATCCCTCCCGATTACCATACTCATCGATCTCGTGTAGAGTACCAGTGTCGCTATCGTTGCTGCCTCTCGTCTCGTGTTCGCTGTCGCGCGTGACGGTGTCCTGCCCTTGTCAGGATGGATTGGCAAGGTTGACAGCTCCCGCCAACCGCGGAATGCTGTCACGGTCATGTACCTCTTTGGCGCGGTCATACTCTGCACAATCTTACCTAGCCAAGTCGCTTTCACATCGCTCGTCTCCGCCGGAGCCATTCCCACTACGGCAGCGTATGGCTTAATCTCCCTGCTGCGCCTCACGATGACTCCCAACGACTTTCAGAACTCACACTTCTTTCTGGGAAAGTGGCGTAGGGTGTTCTATCTTGGTGCCACGCTTTTTAACGGCCTTGTATTTGCGGTAAGAGGGCTATTCAAGGGAGCTACACGCTTGGGTCGCTCACGACTGTGCTTCACAGACTCAAGTCTCTCCCTTCTTCTTCCCTGTTACGGCAGAATCATTCAACTTCGTGAGCATAATCTGTGTTTGACAATTCTAAAATACTTACTTATCTTTACCACAGGCCCCCGTCATCTTCGGTGCCGTTACTATCTTCGGCGTCATCAGCTGGTACTTCGTTCCCGAAGACAAGTGGCTTCGCCGTGACGTTGTGCTCAGAGGCCTTCAAGAAGGTGGCGGCGAAGATGCTGTCCAGGAACTGAACCGTGATGGCAATGTCGTCAATGCAACCGAGGCATATGACATCAAGAAGAAGCTGTAGAAATAGACGGCAATAGATGGCGCGTCTCAAAGGAGTTCAACCTCTCATTCCATACTTTCCAACATTTCTCTTGCACTTTCCCCCTCAACCTAGAGCCATACGCGTGCCAATAAGCTTCAAGATAAAGAGTAGCAGCTTGTACAGGATTAAACTACATAGATGCGTAGTTTTAGAATGCCTCCAATCCGAGTAACCCTTGGCATGCGCCCTCTACGTCTACAATCTACGCAAGGCACGTTAAGATGCCGTCTCACACATCCTCGAAACTATCCAACTCACCTCTTTCGGAGCACTGACACTGAGTATCGTTGGATGATCCTTACCAACCAATACATCGTCCTCTATCCGGATTCCAATGTCGTGAAACTCTTTAGGGAAGAGTGGAGATTGCGGTACGTAGATCCCTGCGCTCAGTGTCAGAGATGAGTAAATCTAAAATACAATCATGACACTTGCCTGGTTCAATTGTAATGACCATGCCTGCTTTGAGTCTACAATAAACAACACATGTTAGTTGCGAGACATGACAACCCATAACAGACCTACGGTTGATTCCTATCAAGGTGAGTAGACTCATGCAAGTCTGCAGAACGTTATGTAAACATACAGAAACAAGGATAAGGACAGCGTTGACTCACCAATTCCAAGCGGGTGTCCAACGTAGTGAGGATACAAAATTCGTTCCAGATCACCAGCGCCCGCTAACCCATGCAGGTTGAAGCCAATTTTGCTCAATTCTTTCCGCAAAGCTTCTAGAGACTCGCGATGTATCTCGGCTAGAGAGATATGTACAGCCTCAGTGCACAGAGTGACCAGGTACTTCTGTGCTTGCAGTACGGCGGAGTAGAGTGCGGCTTGAGCAGGCGTAAATTTGCCGTTTACTGGGTAGGTACGAGCTGTGGAAAGGAAGTTAGCTGAAAACAACGGCATCACGATATAGGAAAATATATTCACTAATATCAGAAGCATATCCACTACGACAAAACATCAATTACGGTATCATGAGTGCGGGAGGATGTTCTCACTTGTGTTCACATCCTGCGTCTATCAATACTAACTCTCCATCGCGCACGATCTGATTATTAGAAGTGTAGTGTATAATTAAAGCATTAGGTCTGTCCAAGCATCAGTTATGCCTGACGGTGTGCTGAATTACGGACGCACCCTGAAGCTACGACCGGTACATAAGCCGGGCGTTGCGAGCCGTTGATAGCACATAAATATTCGAAATGAGAGGCTACCGCGTGCTCTGACATGCCAGGTTCCGTGAATCGCATTGTCTATATAATTGCTCAGACACTCCGGTTGGTCATTCTCAACCAATTGTACTCACTTTAGCATGGGCATGACCACTTATGTCCGCCGCAGACCGCATGATGCGCTGTTCCGCCTCGCTTTTGATTGCTCGAAGTTGTGCGACCTCTGGTGCGAGAGGTTTCAGTTTGTTCGCACTCAACGACTCAAGCACCGCATCATATTCCATGCGAGCCGAGTTTGCCCCAGGAGTCAGGAACTATCAATCATGCGTGGTGAGAAGGATAATCTGCATGACATTACACACGGAAATACCTTGAGCATCGCCTTATGCGACAGATGTCTCCCTCTTCTGGATATTGAAGCAGAAGGGGGCACGTCGAGATACACATTGGAAGACGTTGAAGCCAGCGATTTCAACACGGGAGGGAATTGGGTGATGGGTTGCGCATCGTCTGCCTTGAAATGCATGGCGATATCTTCAGACGAAGTACGTGCCCCCTCCCATTTCTCTTTATGAGAGTCCTTGCCCAGGGAAAACATTGTCATACGATAGCCCCTTGAGCAGGATGTCTTCTCCAAAATTACTGCAGAGTCCGGCTCTTCAAAACCTGTGAGGTACCAGAAATCTGAGTCCTGTCGGAATTTATAGCTTCGTTCCGTCAATTCGGCGGATGTACATGTGTGGAGAGTGGTAGGCGTACAATATTTCTGCGTCACTTTTAATTAGCTCCATGCGGTCTCACGAGATGAAAATAGTTACTCACGACCGCTCATGTACTTTATCTGTCCCGCCACCGAGACAACTATGCTATCAGCTGGCAGCCGGTCCATAAGAGCTTTCCGTCGTCGTTCATACTCCTCTGCGGAGATTCCGGGAGTAATTTCTCCGGGTTGTACTGTCAAGTTCTCGTCAGACTTGGTGTTCAGTAATTCTTCAGTTGACGAGCCTACTCAAGTGAGGATGTGACGCGAACAGAGGTTGCCCAAACCTTGTAGGCTTCAAGTCGTGGTGAAGGCCAACCTCAGTCGCATAACTTCTAGCTTGTAGAGTCTGTGAGCGCAGTCGAGTGACTGCAAAGGCCAACGTCGAGGTGAAAGAGCGGAACGACATGGACGGACCATCTGCGAGGGCCGCCTCCGAAATTCCGCGCCAGACTTTCGCTCTACTGTTGTGCGCTTATACGGTGATAGCCTTTCTTGGATCTAAGATCAGGCAGGACCCCTGATAATACACCAAGCGCCCATATGCCAAAAGTCCCGGATTTGAGGGCGCCGCAGGCCGCAAAAATGTCGAAAATCCCGGATTTCAGGCCATTTTGGCGGTGTTGTTAGGTGTCAAACTGTCCCGGATTTCGGTCGATGGCCTCGAGGTCCGAGGAGAAAAGTCCCGGATATGGGAGGTGTCTCACTGGATGACTTCCCAT
The DNA here is from genome assembly GCA_037042295.1 of Irpex sp. Y119-03. Classification (NCBI taxonomy): domain Eukaryota; kingdom Fungi; phylum Basidiomycota; class Agaricomycetes; order Polyporales; family Irpicaceae; genus Irpex; species Irpex sp. Y119-03. The sequence continues at coordinate 176 of JAXQKB010000366.1, read as the reverse complement.
AACGTTTAACGCGCATGGTTATCCGTTATATTCTAAGTCCGACGCAGCGTTCTCTGTGAGGGCGGCGGAGGTTTCTGAGCCCCTAGTCGCATGTGTAGCCTCTATCATGCATTCGAACCAGCTCACACGGTACGACACACTAGTTTATGAATATCCTGAACATAAAAATGGCACAA
>JAXQKB010000365.1:0-11448 GCA_037042295.1 Irpex sp. Y119-03 | reverse complement strand
TGTAGCCTGAGTCCGCCTCATGGCATCCTCATGTACATAGTACAAAAGAGCTGGACGGGTAGTAGAATCGATATCTTTTCTTCTCACACCCCATCTTCGCTGGAGCCGCAGCTCGCGAAGGCCTCGAGAAAGGCGATCATCTCTTTCCCACCATTGTGTACGTCTTCGAACAGACGCACGACGATCTTGCCTTAACAGGCAAACTAACTGAATCAACACCTCTGGACAACTCACGGTCGACTCTCCAGCTCGGTGACCGCTCCCGTCGAGCGTCACAGAGGTGGACACACTGGGAACTCGACCGTACCGGCCGACACCACCATCATCTATTCATTTATTCCACATTTTCTAACACCATTGCTACCATAAACGAAGAAGTCGGCGACGACTCAGGCCGGAAGAAGGCCATCAACGAGTTCTTTAGCAGCTTACTTCTACGCTCTCAAGCTCGCTCTGACGAACGTCGCCGATCAGACAGCGCTCCTTCCCCGATGTCGCAAGGCGCAGCTTCGAGCAGCACGCAGTCAACAGGACCGTCGACTTCGCTGCACAGCCTGCCAGGATCGTACGCGGAAAATTCCTTCGTGCTGGAATCGGAACAGCGCCGTCTTAACGCTATAGCGGAGGAGGATGAGGCACGATCTGAGCGAGATCAGGAGGAAGTGGCACAGGAATTGGGTCTGGACGACCTAGACGACGACACGAGTACGTCGCAGAAATCGATGATTCAGAGATTAATCGATGGCTACTCGAAGGACACCGCGATGCGCATGAGCCTTCGAGCGGAGGTCACTCTACTGCTGAGCAAGAGGACTTGGCCGATCTCCGACATCGTTGACTACGGAGTCTCGAATACTCTCCCCGTCCGACCCCGTTTCTCCCTCACTCCAACCGCCGTACGCACCGTCGACAGGGTCTTCACAGGTCTACAGACTCTGTTAGCATCTCTAGCAGCAGAGCTCCCTCGACGCCGCGCGTTAAACAACCACCACTGCCGACTTGACCCCTACGGAGACCTCTTGCCAGTACTCAGAGGAGCTAACTCCCTCGAGGAACTCTTCGGAGCGTGGGAAGTCCTACACGAACGGTTGCAGAAGGGCTCCAGGTTCGTCAAGAAGTACCTTGAAGAGTCTCAGGGCCTCACGCCCTCTTCGCCTGCGTCAACGGCATCCGGTGTTTACGCATCGTTCGAGGAAGACGTCCCAGTCGCTCACCGGATCAGGGAATATAAGGCTAAAGTACCCAACCACGGCAGGAACGTAGACGAGGACGTGCGACCCTACCTTCTCGAGTCGGGACTACCTTTAGACGAGGTCGTGGAGCTTCCCCTTCAAGTACAGAGAGCGTTCCCGCCTCGTGAACCAGAGGAGGCTCCGCGGGCATTCTCTTACAACTCGAAGGGCGCACGTGAAGACGTCTCTTACATTAACCGCACTAGCTTCCACCCTAACTTCGCTCTCGCTCCTCCTCCAGAGGAAGTTGAGTCCGCCAGCTCCGCTGGCTCCAGGAGGCGACGTTCTAAAGGCAAGGAGAAGGAACGAGTAGTGTCGTTTATGGAACCTGATGAGACGAGCACCGCTCGACCTGCGTTCGTGTCACGACCTCCCCAACAAGACTCAGCTCCGCCATCCAACTCCCCGACCACGATGTTCCAGAGGGAAGCCTCTCCTGCAGTGGCTTCGCAGAACTACATGTCTTTGGCGCAAGCCCCAAACGTTAATGCAGGCAACTTCTTGCACGGAATCGCTTCAGCTAGCGCACCGCCTCGAGCCCCTACTATTCGGAGGGAGACTAGACCTTCGCCTCTCGCGTCTGGTCCCCCTGAGTTCGACATCGTCACTCCAGGAGCCGCAGCAGCTCTCGCTACCCCTGGAGTAGCTTACGCCGCTCCTCCCGTAGTGGCAAGAGAGACGGAGTCTGTCTCCTCTTACCGACGTGAATTCGCGCCTGTGGTCAATGTCTCCTCAGCTAACGCTTACGAGAGGAGAGCCTCGCGAAGGGAAGTTGCTGACGAAGATTCTCAGACAGCTACGGCCACTCGTCAGGAGACACAGGTGAGGGCGAGTTACGATTTCTGAGTGTAACGAAGATAATCGTCTTCAGTTCGGTCAGGATCTGCCAGGTTTTGTCAGTAACACGACCTGCTGTCAATGCGTGGGAATGTGCCTTCTGTTACTGAGTAACAAGCTCCATTAGAAACATTTGTAGTTGGGCGCTTTTTTATGGGAATCTGTATTTGATGGATAGAGAGCCCAAAACTAAGTCATTCGATATGATTGTTGCATCAGATTATAGCTACGGAGTAGGCCTACCAGATGGTAAAACTACCATGAAGTAATCCCATCTATGAGGAGAGATATGAGCTGGATGGTATTGGATGAGGACTTGAGGTTCAAACTCAGCCAAACTCCGACAAAAGCGCCCAAGTGCGCAAGCAACTCGCTTCAGAAGGTTGTGGGTTCAATTCCCCCTTGGATCATATTTTATAAGTTGCTCACTTTTGATCATGTAGTGTCCAAAAAATACTGTAAAATGGAGAAAATAATCTATTCACATGAGTGTGCGTTAAATATAATTTATTATAATGTATATATGTTTAAATTCACGATATATGGTTAGGCATAGTAAAATAGTAACTGACCTGAGTGCCATCATATTATGTGCCATATTAAGTGATATAAAAATCACAGATGTGGCAATGGATTATTTTTGCATTTAATGGTATTTTATGAAGCATTATAGGATAAGAGAATGGGTGAAACAAAAAAGTGGCCTGTGAGGGATTGGAACTCGCAACCTTCTGAAGATGTATGTAATCATGCTTAGCCAATCTAGGCAAAGTTAGCAGAAGCAAAATATTTGAGGTAGCTAGATTGGTCAATACTGTTTAGTAAGCAATTTGAAGCTAATCAAGTAGATAAATCATATAAATCTTATACTTTTGTCAATAAATTGGTTCCTAAAGGATGTTATGCTCAATGATCACATGCTTTCTTTCAGATAGCTGAAGAGGGCAGTGGTATAGACTCACTGCTTCTTTTGGCACTTATTTTGCTGTTTCCAGATGTTGTCACATGACACAGTTATGTGCAAGTGTGAAAAATGAAAATATGATTTCTGGACTGGATTTTGCTCAGGATTCGGAATATGAGCTCCAAATGTCAGTAGCTGCAGTATTTTAAGAGATATTTAGCAAAAAGATACTCAGAAATCGTTACCTGCCACTTGATGGCCACACTCCCACAAGTTCGAGCTCCACCTACCGAGCGCCGCCTCCAGACGACCTCGACGACCCTCGAGGTCCAGGTGGATCTCAGGGACTAGGGGGACCGGGAGGGCCGCCTCCACCAGGAGGACCAAGAGATCCAAGTTGGCCAGGAGGGCCAGGAGGAGGACCACCAGGACCAGGTGGAGGAGGACCACCGGGGCCAGGTGGGCCAGGAGGCCCTGGAGGAGGACCACCGGGACCAGGACGACCAGGAGGCCAAGGGGGAGGACCACCAGGGTACGGAGGGCCAGGAGGGCCAGGTTGGCCCCTCTTCGCCGGTGCACCGGGACCGCCTGGACCACCAGGTCCGCCTGGCGGGCCCGGAGGACCAGGAGGAGGCTGGGTGCCTCAGATGAACGGTCAGTGGGACGCACAGTTCCAACAACCCTCTGTCATGGTGCCTCAGATCAAGCTTGGCCAGACGGTCACGGACGCGATACCCTTATGGGACGGCGACGGCACTACGGCCCTACGTTGGTTCGCGAGCGTACAGGAATTCGCAGGAACGGGGGGCTATATCCCTTACCAGCTGGGCTACTACCTTTGGAGTCGTCTCAAAGAGGGCTCTGCGGTGCGTGACTGGTTCCAGACGCTTACTCCCGACTGGAAGGCGTGGATGCGTCGATACTACCAGAATTTTCTGGCTGGCGTCGAACTTCTCTTTCTAGGCGACACTTGGAAGCAAGACAGGAGCTCTGAGTACGCCGTCCAGAGCTTCCGTCAAGTAGGGCACGGAAGAGAGAGTCCCTCGAAATTCATACAACGCCGCCTTCTCTACACGCGTATGCTGCTTCCTCACCTTATCGGCACGCCCGAGGAGGTCAGGGAAGTAATGAAAGCCGCTCCAGTGACCTGGAGGAACATCCTTACGACTGACCGGATTCTCTCCGTCATGGAGTTACAAATTCGCGTTGTAGAGATGGAAGCCCAACTCCTCGTCGGTTTCGAAACTAGCAGCAGTTCGACGCTAACGCGAGATGTCTTCGAGAAGCTCATCAAGGAATACGGGATCGAGACGAAATCCCGTCGCTTTCGCACCGCCCATGTAGCGGACACTCTCGAACCCGTTAGCGACGGTTCTCACTCCTTCGAAGACCTGGTCTCTCTCGAAGCCACGGAAGTCTCGGACAGTCCTGTCGTCGTCGAATGTTACGCAGCTGCGAAGAAGCGTCAGCGACCCCCGCCTAAGATGGGGTACAAGTTCGCTAAGAGGGACGACGTCGTAAGCTCCATCCGTCCTCCTCCCTCTCCATGCAAATGTTGCGGGAGCGAGAAGCACTGGGACAAGGAGTGTCCCCACTATCACGTCTGGATGAAGAAGTATGGGCAGGGGAAGGAGAAGACGGCGAGGGCTCTCGAGACAGACGATTCTGAGGCGTTCGAAGACTTGTACGACATTGCATTTGACGAATTAAATACACAAGCCAGTTTGTCCTTGTACCTCAACCCCTGCGTGAAGTCAGCCAGAGTAGCGAATTCGACCGTCATGGAAGAGGTTAAAGGGGCTCGCCCTCAGAACCATCGACGCGCGTACGTCGAAGACGAACCCGAAGAACCTGCGGCTAGAGGAGAGACCAACCTCGAGTATGAGGTAGAGGAAATTGGCGTCGAATATCCGCCCGACACCGTGAGGGCGGGAGTTAAGCTAGAGAGGACCGCGAACCAGACGCTTACCAGCGTCGAACTCGGAACCTCCGCTAGCTGCCCTTCAGACGTGCAATTTGCTCGAAAAATCTCGACAGAACCACCTCCTTCCGTGGAAGAGGTTCGCTGGTTGAGCCCTCGTCGATGCCGAGTCAGTGGGAACTCTGCCGTAGGAGTGTCGGTGTTATCTATCAGAGGAAGAGTTAACGAGACTACGAGCGAGGAAATCGACTTACGCCTAGACTCAGGAGCCGACATAAGCTTGGTGTCAGCGGAGTTCTATGCGTCGTTGCATAAACGTCCTAAGTTGCGTAAGGGTAGGAGAATGGAACTGTGGCAGTTGACCGACAAGGCAGCGAAGATAGACGGCTACATCGAGCTGCCTCTGTACATCGAGACGGATACCGGTGAAACCTTAGGGCTGTTAGCGGAAGCTTACGTAGTTCCGGACATGAACGTACCGGTGCTCCTGGGAGAAGACTTCCACTTGGCGTATGAACTTACCGTCGAGAGACACGTCGAATTTGGGACTACCGTGACGTTTGGAAGGTCCGACCTAAGCGTGAAGGCGCAAGGCGTTAGAAGGCCTCACTACTCTGACATAGCCAAAGGAACTGCGCACCTAGCGACCTTCATACGTGCGAAGCTGCACCGACGGAATAAGAATCGCCGCAAGAAAGCTCGCCTGGCAGCCTCGAGGAACTCGAACGTAGCACGCGTTGGGAAGGACGTGCGCATTCCGCCACATCACTGCGTTAACGTGCCAGTGTCCTGTCCGCCTGTGGAAGGGAGCACCTGGTACGTGGAGAAATCGATGGTCGGAGACGATAGGATAGCCCCGTTGGTAATACCTAACGTGTTGATACCGAGCGTTAATGGTAGGATTCCTGTCTCGAACACGACTAGCCAACCTCGAATGCTACGAAAGGGAGAGATCCTCGCCGAACTAGTAGACCCCGGGACCCTTCTCGATCGTCCTCGATCCGCGCAGTCCTGGGCGGAGATGTCAAACGCAGCTCGACGAACGGCAGCGCTGATAGAAGCAACCCAGGGGGCTCGAGCGAGCGAGGGACCCGCCATGAAAGGACGTGTCTTCCTGGGAAAGGAGGACGGTTCGTTCGAGCGGGTCAGAGCGAATCTGGCGAGCTCCGATCCTATCACCGAAACCAAGAGGGACCCGGTGGTTCTTGAGGACGCGACTGAGGAGAGCTGGGGACCTAAAACGGCGGAGGTGCCGGACCCAACGATCTATCCGTCGAAGGATCTCGAGAACCTGATCGACGTAGCAGAGGTCCCCGAGTCGATACGACCACGCATTTGGGAGATGCTGCGAAGAAGGGTGAGAGCGTTTGGGTTTGACGGTCGTCTCGGTCACCTCGAGACGAAGTGCAGGATACGGACGAAGGAAGGGACCAAACCTATCTCAGTACCGATGTACGCAAGCTCACCCGCGAAACGGCAAGTCATCGACGCACAGTTAGACACGTGGTTTGAGCAGGGGGTAATCGAACCGTCGCAGAGCCCCTGGGGGGCCCCAGTGGTTATCGTCTATCGCAATGGGAAGGCGAGATTCTGCGTAGACTACCGCAAGCTCAACGCACATACCGTGCCGGACGAATTCCCTTTGCCTCGTCAGTCGGAGATCCTGTCCGCCCTGTCAGGAGCGCAGGTATTATCCTCGCTGGACGCGCTGTCAGGTTTCACACAGATAGAGATCGCGCAGGAGGACGTCGAGAAGACAGCGTTTCGTACTCACCGCGGCCTCTTCCAATTCAAGCGAATGCCATTCGGGCTAAAGAACGGCCCTTCAATCTTCCAGAGAACCATGCAGAACATCTTGTCCCCTTATCTGTGGCTCTTCACATTAGTATACATCGACGATATCGTGGTTTACTCCAAGAGCTACGAAGAGCACCTGATTCACCTCGACAAAGTGTTGGAAGCGATAGAACGAGCAGGGTTGACGCTCTCGCCGAAGAAGTGTCACTTGTTCTACGCTTCGATCCTGCTCCTAGGGCACAAAGTATCCCGTCTGGGACTTTCGACGCATGAGGAGAAGGTCAAGGCTATCACAGAGTTGCAAAGGCCGAGTAAGATGTCGGAATTGCAGACCTTCCTCGGAATGGTCGTGTATTTCTCGGCTTTTATCCCGTACTACTCGAGCATCGCAGCTCCTCTATTCCAACTGCTGCGGAAGGGAACGGCGTGGCGATGGGGCCCCGATGAAGAGCACGCATTCGAGGCAGCGAAAGCCGCCTTAAAGTCTGCACCAGTGTTGGGACATCCGATAGAGGGGAAGCCGTACCGACTATATACGGACGCATCTGACGAAGCGATTGGGTGCTGCCTACAACAAGTCCAAGAAATCAGAGCAGGTGACCTACAAGGGACGAAAACGTACGAGCGACTTCGGAAGGCATTCGAGGCGAAGGAGGAAGTACCACGACTAGTGTCTAAGCTCTCGTCGAAGATTAAGGACCACGAATTCCTCGACAAGTGGGAGCGCTCATTGGACGAGTCAATCGTACACGTCGAAAGAGTGCTCGCCTACTGGAGCAGGACGCTGAAAAGCGCAGAGACGAGATACTCCGCGACCGAGAGAGAGGCTCTGGGCGCAAAGGAGGGGCTCGTGAGATTCCAGCCGTTCATAGAGGGCGAGCAAATCTTACTCGTGACCGACCACGCAGCACTGCAGTGGGCGAAGACATACGAAAATGCGAATCGAAGACTAGCGGCGTGGGGGGCGATTTACTCCGCCTTCGCACCAGGTTTAGAGATTATTCATCGCCCCGGACGAGTGCATTCTAATGTCGACCCGTTGTCTCGTTTGCCAAGAGCCCCTCCAGAGCATACTTCGCCCGTCAAAGACGCCTCGCAACCCCTCAGGCTTGACTCTCTCGAAGCGGAAGAAGCTGAAGCAGACTTGGAACACAGGCCGGCAAGGAGAGCAGCTTTAGTGGCAACGATCGCCGAGTGGGACGAGGTACTGGAGCGAGTAGTGCACGTAGGGACGAGAAGGAGCGAGAGACTATCCAAGAAGGCGGAGAACGATCCCGCGAATGCGACTGGTGACGGGGGGGCTGTAGTAGAGGAGCCTAACCTTGTGGGGAATAAGAATCGACCTCAGTCAGAAGACACGTCAGCAACGCAACCCGCATCGTCGAGCGAACTCACACTCGACGAGGGTTCGGCAGACGAAGACCCCTATGAGACACGAACACTGTGGGAAGCTACGCACAAGCCTCCCACCGTGCTCGTAGAGATGGACGAGGACACGCGTAAGCGCTACATTGAAGGATACAAGACCGACGTCACCTTTCGCACTCGCTGGGAGTCTATGGACAAGGACCCAGAGAGCTGGGACCCAGCGAACAGATTCTTCAAGGACAGCGAGGGACTTCTCTATTTCCGCGACGCCGACTTTCACGCCCGCCTGTGCGTACCTAAATCGGAGCGAAATCGAGTCATGAGAGCGGCTCACGAGTCCCCTTACCTGACTGCTCACGCGGGAGTCGAGAAGCTCTGGAGTCATCTGAGTTCTAGGTATTATTGGCCACGGATGAAGACAGATATCGTCGAATTCGGATCCTCCTGTGACGTCTGCCAGAAGACTAAGCCCGCTAACTTTAAGAAGTACGGTCGCGCATCGGAGGCGAGTATTCGGGCACTAGACCGTAGTAAGGAAGTACGAGACTTCCTAGCCGAACTCGCAATGCACCGGGAGAGCGCCAGACGCGCCATTGCTCGAGCCCAGACGAAACAAGCGGAGTCTTACAATAAGGGTCGCAAAGCCCTCGAATTCGAAGTAGGCGACTACGTTCTAGTGAATCCCCACTCGCTCGAATGGGTAGAGAGTTCTGGAGAAGGCAAGAAACTGGTTCAGCGTTGGATTGGGCCTTTCGAGGTTCAGCAACGCATCAACCCGAACACGTACCGGTTACGCTTGAACGCCTCTTACCCGGGCAATCCCGTATTCAACGTTGAGCACCTACGGAAGTACAAGACCTCTCCAGAGGAATTCGGTCCGCGAGCTCAATTGGACGACACGCGAGCAGTTCCCGCAGACGAGGAATACGAAGTAGAGTCTATCGTGGGTCACCAGTACGATAAGAAGAAACGAGCGATGACGTACCTAGTACGATGGGTTGGGTACTCGCCCCTGTACGACCAATGGCTCACCGCGAAGGAACTGGCTCGAGCCCCGGAGATCCTGCACAAGTATCGCCGTCAGCACAAGCTGGGTGGTTGATCGTATCACTAGACGCACAGCGTATGGTAAGTATAGGCGCTGGCGCCATGCGTTCAATTGTCTGTTTTCGTCTTTCCCTTTGTTCTTGAAATTCTTCTGTGCTCGGACACTTCTTTCCTTTCTAAGTAGCTACCATGGGAGCAGCGAAAGCGACCCCCGTTCTTTTCCCCAGGCCGCCAACTTCGCCGACGTCGCCAAAGAAGGAATCGCGCCTCGATATCAACACCCCGACTACATACGCCCACAATGCGGATCACCCTTCGATCGCTTCTATACCAGCTGCACCGATTCTTCGAGTGGCAGTACACTCGGGAGTACAACATCTCGGACGACTCAGGCGAGTTCTGGGTAGCGATAGGGGGCGATGCTAGTTCAGTTCCTCGAGACTCGGCAGCATCCCACTATGAGAACTGGCCTGTCATCCACACCGGAGTGACTCCCCCTGCACTTTCTGGACCAGCCTGGATGGGCGAAGGGAAGGACTACCTCGCTTTCGGCGTCGACATGTCAGCTATCCAGACACGAGACGGTCCTGCCATAGAGCTTTGGCTCTACTCTTCGCTCAACCAGGAAGACGACTACCTGGATCCTAAGCATCCTGACAAGATCTGGCCTGACGTCGCGCGTAAGGTTCGACGGGATCTCCTGCGAGCCAACGAAGTCCTCTCGTTTCTCGACGGCAGAGGGGGATTACCGCAGGGGCTCGTCGATCGATCTTACGACGCCTCGAATCTAGAAGCCCTGACTGGAAGATCGGCGGTCAAGGAGGAGTTGAGGAAAGCCCGCCAGGTGATGGACGAGCGTTGCGCTGCTATTAACTATGCGATGTCCAGGACAACCCCCGCCACCAGGTCCTACCTCAAGCGTCGTTATGCGGCTTACTTCAGCGCCTGGCATATCCTGGACGCGATGCGTGGGGCTTACCTCGACTATCGACACCTTGGGCCTGGCGGAACCCCCGTCCTCGACCTCCTGCATAAGGGAGTTCCAGTCTACTTTACGCTCGAGCCTGGTTACGTACCCCGGGTGCCCTTAGAGGAAGCGCACCTCGCTGAAGGCATCTCTTCATGCGAAGAGTTCTCCAACCTCTTCGAGGACGCGTCACCCTAGATTGACGACCACGTAAGCCTTCCATCTCCGAGGAAGTCGTTTGGATTCACGTCCACCGAGAGGGCGGCCAACCCTCAGTCCACGGTTCCCCGCCTACAGAGACTCGACGACATGACTAGTTACGGCCGCTCCCTCCTTGGAGACCTTCTGCACGACAACCTGCCCCCCATCGTCGGCTCACTTAACGTCCCTGACGTCGGCGTGACTGGGTCTGCGCTACTCGAGGTCGAGCCCTTGTCAGAAGTAAGGATGATGTACTGGGCGTCGAAGAATCGTGTCTCGAGTTCAGCGGATATCTTGGGAGAAGCCCTATCACGCGGTTGGTCCTTCCGGGTACTGTACTCCGACCCTTACCTAGACGAGCTCAAGGCCCGGCTGCCTGCATCGTCGGTGGCAGCCGAAGCTTGCCTCGAGACGGTAGTGCCGGTTTCCGAAACCGAGCATCTCTACATACTGGACGAATGGAACCGCTACCTCGATCGACTCGCTCTGCTGCTGGCACGCCCCAACGCGAAGGCCTTCCTTTGGCTGGGAGGGATTTACTGGAGGCTGGCCTTATTGTTCGGCGAACCCTACGTCGACAGCTGGAAGGTCGACATCGTGGGCCCCTCGGACCATCTAATCGTTCAGCGCGGGGGATACCAAGTCGTTCACGGACACCGTTGCGACACAGTCACTCACCAAGAAATGGACATGTTGCTCGGTCTCACTGTCTCCAAGGTGGACGGGAGCGCACATTACTGGTTCCCTCCCATGTCCTTGCTCGTCAAACACCGCTATCACGACGGCGAGTGGTCTCACACCGAGGAATGCTTAATCATGGAACGCTACGAGAGCTTGCAACGTGGTAATGCCGAGTTTCGACCCTTAACCGAGGCCGAGTGGGAGCACGAGCTCGACGTTTACCCGCGATCTCGTCTGCAGCGTGACTCGTTCGTTACGCCGGGTATTCAGAAGGTGCAAGCCCTCCTCGCGGATATGCGTCGGGAATTGGGGGGAAGTTGGAATCTGGCCCAGCTTTCTCATGTTGATCGCGCGATTGACTTAGAAGCCCCGGACGGATGGGCGTAGCTATATTCTCTCTCGGAACTGGGGGGCTATGTGACGGTTGTCTGGTATAAAGTTCCTCTCTTCGAATATTTCTTGAATTTCGCGCTTTATTTACTTTTGTTTACTC
>JAXQKB010000364.1:0-10561 GCA_037042295.1 Irpex sp. Y119-03 | reverse complement strand
CTCTGATTCCTGGCGTTCGCCGGACGATTCACGGACGACCTCCCCAGCTCGGTGACCGCTCACGTCGAGCGTCACAGAGGTGGACACACTGGGAAGTCAGCCCGTACCGGCCGACGCCTTTCCACTCGATATTCCCCAATACTCGTACGAAGTGCCGCCCGAGTTCCTCGACAACGAGGAGCTCCTGGAGACCACCAGACTCCGTAGGCGAGCACTGCGGGATTTCCTAGAATATATATTCCAGCGACAACTACAGACATCTTCACAACTACCTCCTTCGCCCATACCTATCATGTCTACTCAAGGGAGCGCGTCGAACGCACCCTACCACCTCTCGGGATCGCTGCCAGGATCGCTCGCGGAACAGTCGTTCGTCGTGGAGTCAGAACGACGACGCCTTACGACTATCGATGAAGAATCGTCACGCGACGATCAGGACGATCGCGAAGCCGTAGCACAGCAGCTCGGTCTGGACGAGCTGGACGGCGATCTTCCCGCTCCTTCGCTCAGCAGCGCTCCTGCCGAGAAGCTCTACGCCAACTACATCAAAGAAACGTCGACACGAGTCAGTCTGCAGGCCGAAGTCCTTCAACTCGCGAATAAAGCGCAATGGAACGCCAGCGACATCGTGGATTACGGAGCGATGCCCGGACCAGCTCTACGTCTTCGTTACGCACTGCGCCCTACTCTGCTGCGACACATCGAGAGGGTGGTTCTAGGCCTACAAACGCTGCTGGCTTCACTAGCTGCCGAAGTCCCTCGCCGTCGAGCACTCAACAACTACCACCACCTCATAGATCCCAAGAACGACCTCGTACCAGTTCTTTCAGGAGCTAGTTCCCTCGCGGAGTTATTTGGAGCGTGGGACATATTGCGGGTTAGGATTGAAAGGGGCAATAGGTTCGCAGCTAAGTACCTCGAGGAGTTCCGTGGCGGCAGCGTGACGGTCACTTCCCCCGCGACGACTAACGAAGAAGCGTACGAAACCTTCCAGGAAGAGGCTACGCCGTCGCAGCGGATACGTGAGTACAAAACGCTGGTCGACTCCCACATTCCAAAAGACGACCCCGACCGCTATCGCAGCCTCCTAGAGCTCTCTACACCCCTCGACGAATTAATCGACGTACCTACCCAGGTCCGGGAAGCCTTCCCTGCCGTACTTCCCGCCGACGTACCACAAATCTTTTCGTACAACGAGAAGGGCGAGCGAGAGAACTTGGGCTACCTGCGTCGCACAAGCCTTAATCCATCCTTTGGTAGGCGTAACCCTCAACCGGAATCCATAAGCATGGCGATGTCGCGTAGGAACCGTTCCAGAGGCAAGGACAAGGCAGTTTCCTTCCTCGACCCCGAGTCTGGCTTAACGCCTAGCGAGGCCCCGGCGACGGACCCCACCAGAGACACGAACTGGGCTCCCTTATACGCGTCGCAGCCGACTCATCGTCCCCTTCCTCACGTACCCCCGGAAACGCGGGGCGAGCCCAACGTTCGAACGGCTCCTGATGTTCCTCCAGGCAATGTCCTTCATGGGATAGCGTCGTCCGCTATGGGACCAGCTGCCCCAGTGGTCCAGTCCGCTCCACGGGCCACGGTACCTGTTTCTGGACCACCTTCTCACAACATAGGCTCTAGCGAGGATTTAGCAGCTCGTGAGGAACACTCGAGGCTCTTCTCGTCCGCACCTGCGTTCGAGGAGGGAGCCATCAGCTTCGCAAGGGTGGAGACCAGCTCCGCCAGAATGCCTCCGTCGACCGGCTCAGCTCACGCAGCGAGAGCCGTGAACAACGGACAGGACTTCCAAGAACTCGAGCGACCGAAGACTACCTCATCGACTCGTACCTCGCACGACATCGACTCTACCTCCGCGCGTGTCCCCAGAGACACATTGCCTCGCTACCCCAACCGTGCGGGTAATGGTTCGCCTTCTAGTGGGGGATCTCCAGCTGGAGGCGGGGGATCACCGCCGGGAGGTGGAGGACCGCCACCAGGAGGGGGTTGGCCGCCGTACGGAGGAGGAGGAGGACCGCCTCCAGGAGGAGGAGGACCGCCTTATGGAGGTGGTGGACCACCTTACGGAGGAGGAGGGCCGCCTTATGGTTGGCCTGCAGGACCAGGGCACTTCGGAGGAGGAGCTCCTCCCCCAGGAGGACCCGGAGGGCCTGGAGGACCTGGAGGACCCGGAGGACCCGGAGGACCCGGAGGACCTGGAGGACCCGGAGGGGGCTGGCTACCGCAGGCGAACGGCCAGTGGGACACCCAGTTCCAGCTGCCCGTGGCAATGGTGCCCCAAGTGAAGCTCCAGACAGTCCACGACGCGATCCCTGAGTGGGACGGACAAGGCTCCACCGCGTTACAGTGGTTCGCCGCTGTCCAAGAGTTCGCCAACGCCGGAGGCTACGTACCCTATCAGCTAGGCTACCACCTCTGGAGCAGGCTAAAGGAAGGTTCTGCAGTTCGTTCTTGGTATATGACGCTTACCCCGGATTGGAAAGCGTGGATGCGACGCTACTACACCAACTTCCTCTCTGCAGTCCAACACTACTACCTAGGACGGACTTGGAAGCAGGATCGACATGCGGAATACGTATCGCAAGCCTTCCGTCAGCCCGGTCACGCGCGCGAGACCCCCACTCAGTTCGTGCAGCGTCGGCTTGCGTATACTCGCATGCTACTGCCTCAACTGTTAGGCTTGCCGGATGAAGTACGCGAGGTCATGCGAGCCGCTCCCGTCGTCTGGTGTAACATCCTTAATTCGGATCAAATTCCGTCGGTTATGGAGCTTCAAAGTCGCGTCGTCGAAATGGAAAACCAGCTGTTGGCCACCACCGACAGCACTGGCTCTCACGTCATGTCGAGAGAAACCTTCGCCAGACTCATGAGGGCCTATGAAGCGGACTCTAGGAGCCATCGTCAGAGATCTGCCAATCTAGTGTCCTCGGAAGGCGGTTCGGAAACTCACGACGCAGACCCCACGGTCGACGGCCCTACTAGCGACGGGAGCTCGTTCACGGATCACCCTGTCATCGTAGAGTGCTACGCTCTCGCGAAGAAAAGGCAGCGACCACCTCCCAAAGGCGGCTACCCGTTCACGAAGAAGGACGACGTCGTCAGCACTCTCCGGCCCCCACCTTCTCCATGCAAATGCTGCGGAAGTGCCAAGCATTGGGATCGGGAGTGTCCTTGGTATCACACTTGGGAGAAGAAGTTTGGGAGAGGGAAAGAGAAGGCTGCACGTAACTCTGAGACTCGCGTGGAGGATGAGGAGTTTGACGACATGTATAGTACAGCATTCGATGAGTTGAACACGCAAGCTAGCCTTTCCTTGTACCTTGACCCTCGCGTGAAGTCCTCCCTCACCGCCTCCGCCACGCTGATGGAATCCGTCGCTGCAGCATCTCCGCAACCTCAGTCGAGACAAGCCCTTGCTATCCATTCGAACGTAGTCTCGAAGGGGCCGGGAGTCAACAGAAGAGCTACCGTGGAGGATTGGCCGGAGGAAGTCGAAATTCTTGGCCCGTTTGCGGAACGCTATCTAATAGAGGATGAGCTCGGGCAAGGAGATGAAAGCCAGCGTTATGGCTCACCAGAACTATCCTCTCCGGACGTCGTCTCAGCTAACGCGAACGAAAGCTCGAACATCGCCACGGATGCTCACCTCAGCGAAGAACCGACACAGGAGGTGGCTTGGCTAAAGCCGCGACGATACAAACCGAGCGGTTCGTCTGCGTTAGGGGTCTCGGTCTTATCCATTCGGGGCAGAGTGAACGATCCTGGAGGACCTGAAGTCGACCTCCGACTGGACTCCGGCGCGGATATAACGCTAGTATCTGCCGAATTCTATGCTTCGTTAGTCAAGCCTCCTAAGCTGAGGAAGGGACGCAAAATGGAAGTTTGGCAACTTACCGATCGAAGCACGCGCATAGAAGGCTTCATCGAGCTGCCCTTGTTTATCGCCTCTAAGTCAGGGGAGTTGCTAGGAGTAAAGGCGGAGGCGTACGTAGTACCGAACATGAACGTCCCGCTGTTGCTAGGAGAGGATTTCCACGTCGCATACGAGCTGACCGTGGAGAGACACCTGGAATTCGGCACCACGGTCAGGTTCGGACCTCGGGGACCCGCCGTAGAAGCCCAAGGCGTGCGTAAGCCAAGTTACCCTACGATGGTAGAAGACACGTCCCGCCTAGCAGCTTACGTGAAGGCAAAGTTGCACAGGAGGAACCAAACGCGTAAAAGGAAACGCAGACTTGCCGAAGAAAAGACTTCGAATACCGCTCGGGTCGCCAGCTCAATCAGGATTCCACCGCACTCATGCGTGAATGTGCCAGTCGACTGTTCATTCGAACGGTCGGATGTCTGGTTGGTAGAGAAAGGGATGGTGGGAGATGAGAGAGTCGCTCCATTGGTCCTGCCCAACGTCCTACTTACCGCAGACTACTCAAGGATACCAGTTTCGAACACGACGTCGAAATCCCGTTACTTGAAGAAAGGGGAAGTCCTAGCCGACCTGGTAGACCCACGGGAAGGACTAGACCAGCCTCGCTCGACGAAAGAGTGGGTGGAGATGTCGAACAACGCACTTCGAATAGCAGCGCTGGTGAGGGCCACGCAAAGATCCCAGTCGGACGAAAAGGACCGGGTCTTCTGGGGGAAGGACGACGGAAGCTTCGTGGAGGTGGAAGCTGTGGAGACGTCGACCGAGGAACGAAAGGATCCAGAGACTACCCATGGCGTCGTACTCGAAGAAGACGAGGACTGGGGTCCTAAAACAGCTGAAGTCCCGGACCCGAACGTCTACTCTTCGGAGGATATGGAAAAGTTGATAGACGTGGCTGACGTACCTGAGGAGCTACGAGAGAAGGTCTGGGAAATGCTGAGACGACGAGTAAAAGCGTTCAGATTCGATGGTCGACTGGGACACCTAGAGACGAAGTGCCGGATACGTACGAAGGAGGGCGTGGAGCCCGTGTCAGTCCCCATGTACAGCAGCTCGCCGGCTAAGCGGCAAGTGATCGACGCTCAGCTGAACACCTGGTTCGAGCAAGGCGTCATCGAGCCGTCGCACAGCCCTTGGGGGGCCCCGGTTGTGATCGTTTACCGAAATGGCAAGGCCAGGTTCTGTGTAGACTACAGGAAGCTGAACGCACAGACGGTTCCCGACGAATTCCCTTTACCTAGGCAGTCGGAGATCTTGTCCGCATTATCAGGAGCCCAAGTTCTGTCTTCTCTTGACGCGCTGTCGGGCTTTACACAGATTGAGCTCGCTGAAGAGGATGTCGAGAAGACGGCCTTCAGAACGCACCGAGGGTTGTTTCAGTTCAGGAGAATGCCTTTCGGTCTGAAAAACGGACCGTCGATCTTCCAACGCACCATGCAGAGTATCCTTGCTCCTTACTTGTGGTTATTCACGTTAGTTTACATCGACGACATCGTCGTGTACTC
Source organism: Irpex sp. Y119-03 (assembly GCA_037042295.1). Lineage (NCBI taxonomy): Eukaryota > Fungi > Basidiomycota > Agaricomycetes > Polyporales > Irpicaceae > Irpex > Irpex sp. Y119-03. Next base: position 5,122 of record JAXQKB010000364.1, on the reverse strand, counting down.
GAAGACGTATGAGGAACATCTGGAACACCTCGACAAGGTACTGGAAGCAATTGAGAAAGCTGGACTTACCCTATCGCCGAAGAAGTGTCATCTCTTTTATGGGTCGATCCTACTATTAGGCCACAAAGTTTCGCGTTTGGGGCTATCGACCCACGAAGAGAAGGTGCGAGCGATCAGCGAGCTCAAGCGACCTACAAAGCTGTCAGAGTTGCAGATGTTCCTGGGAATGGTCGTATACTTCTCGACCTTCATACCCTACTACGCAAGCATCGCTTCTCCTCTGTTTCGTCTCCTACGGAAAGGAACCGCGTGGCGTTGGGGGCCTGAAGAGAAACACGCATTTGAAGCCGCGAAGGCCGCGCTGAAGGCTGCGCCCGTGTTGGGACACCCTATCGAGGGCAGACCGTATCGACTATACACGGACGCCTCAGATGAAGCGATTGGATGCTGCCTACAGCAGGTGCAACCGATCCTTGCGAGGGACCTGGCCGGGACGAAAGCGTACGAGAAGTTAGTGAAGGCACATCAGACGGGGCAGAGCGTACCCAAGTTTGTAACGAAGCTGTCGAACAAGACTGAGGACCATACGAACGAGGACATCTGGGGAGACAGTGTAGACGACACGACAGTACACGTCGAACGAGTGCTGGCGTATTGGTCGAGAACGCTGAAGAACGCGGAAACACGGTATTCAGCGACCGAGCGAGAGGCACTAGGAGCTAAGGAAGGCTTAGTGAGGTTTCAGCCGTACATAGAAGGGGAAAGGATCTTACTCGTAACCGACCACGCCGCCTTGCAGTGGGCGAAGACTTACGAGAACGCCAATCGCAGGCTGGCCGCCTGGGGGGCGATATACTCAGCTTTCGCCCCAGGGTTGGAAATCATTCATCGACCTGGAAGAGTCCACTCCAACGTAGACCCCTTGTCGCGATTACCGAGAGCTCCACCGGAGTACGTAGCACCACTGCCCGACAGGAAGCCCGCCCTACGGCTGGACAGCGAGAAGGCTGGCGATATGGAAGCGAGACTAGACAGCGAACCAGCACGTAGGGCGACATTCGGAGGGAGTATCGAACTCAGAGACTGGGACGAGTTACTGATCCGGGCGGAAGCAAATCCCGTGCGGAGAAGTAAAAGACTCGCGAAACAGGACGCACCCGCAACCGACGCTGGGGGGGGGTAGCAGGGAGGAGCTCCATGAGCCTCCCGAGGACAAGTCGAAGGCACCCTCGACATCAGTCGAAGAATCAACGTCAGTCACGGGTACGGAACTGGACCCCTACGAGTCTAAGAAGTTATGGGAGGCGACACATAGGCCACCTACGGTGCTCGTCGAGATGGAACCGCACGTTAGAGACAAGTACGTAGCAGGCTACAAGGAGGACATCACCTTTCGAGCTCCTTGGGAGAGACAAAACGACGACCCCGACTCGTGGGATCCGGCAAATCGGTACTTCAAGGACAGTAACGACCTCTTGTATTTCCGCGACGCCGATTTCCACGCCAGGTTGTGCGTGCCGAAAGGCGAGAGGCTCTCCGTCCTACGTGAAGCACACGAAAGCCCGCACTTAACAGCCCATGCAGGGCCGGAGAAACTCTGGGAGTACCTAAGTTCCCGGTGTTACTGGCCTCGAATGAAGACAGACATCCTGGAGTTCTGTTCGACGTGCGACGTATGTCAGAAGACAAAACCGTCTAACTTCAGCCGCTACGGCAAGCTTCTCCCACACTCGATCCCCACTCGACCCTACGAGTCAATATCGATGGACTTAATCGTGAACCTACCGTGGTCGAACGATTGCAACGCCATTCTTGTCTTCGTCGACAGGCTGACGAAGCATGCCCAATTCATACCCACGACGACAGGACTGAACGCCGAGGGTTTCGCGCTGTTGTTCGTAAAACACATCGTGTGCAAATTCGGAGTGCCAGCCAGCATTGTTACCGACCGCGATCCTCGCTGGACATCGATATTCTGGAGGGAGGTAGCAAAGATACTGAAGTCTGATATGATCCTCGCTTCGTCCCACCATCCACAACACGACGGTCAAACTGAAATCGTCAATCGTCAACTGGAGACCATGCTACGAGCGTACGTCAAAGAAGATAGGGAGTCTTGGTGCGACTGGATCTCACTCCTCGAGCACGCCTACAACGCAAAGACCCATGCAGCTACCGGCTCTACCCCATACTTCCTACTATACGGGTTCGAACCTCGAAGCACTCTCGATCTATCGGAGATAAGCGTTAGAGCCATCGAAAGAAGTAAGGAGACGGACACCTTCTTGAAGGAGTTGCAGATGCATCGCGAAAGCGCTCGCAGGTCGATAGCGAGAGCTCAGGCGAAGCAAGCCGCGTGGTACAACAAAGGACGTAAGGTCGTCGATTTCGAGCCAGGGGACCTCGTCCTGGTCAACCCGCACAAGCTAGAGTGGGTCGAAAGCACGGGCGTGGGCAAGAAACTCGTGCAACGTTGGATCGGGCCTTTCGAGGTCCAACAACGCATCAACGACAATACTTATCGATTACGTCTTAACCCGTCGTACCCAGGCAACCCGATCTTCAACATCGAGCATCTTAAAGGATACAAGCGATCCCCTGAAGAGTTTGGCGAGCGAGCTAAGCTGGACGACACAAGGGCCGCTCCTGAGGGAGAGGTATACGAGCTAGAAAAGATCATCGGTCACAAGTACGATAAGCGTCGTCGAACCATGACTTACCTCGTACGTTGGGCCGGCTACTCTCCTCTTTACGACGAATGGAAGACAGCCAAGGAGCTTTCTGGGGCCCCGGAGCTCTTGCACGCGTATCGCCTTAACAAAGGCTTGTGATTGGACCGAGCAGTACAGGGAGAGGGCGAGCGCTAGTCGAGCGCCCTGCGGCGGGACCGACTCTTACCTTATTCTCTCATTCGCTATCTTCATCCTCCTCTTATGTAGTTTTGACCCTGAGCCTTTATCGATTTAGTCGTAGATATGATCCTCTTCTTTAGTTTCTTTTCTCTCTCGTATCCCCGACTCACTCTCTTGCTCTCTCTAGTGTCGTGGGAAACCTAGTCAACAGCCCAACGACAAGCACCCACAATGAACGCGCGCAGGCCAACAATCCGTGCCCTTCTGTTTCAACGCCACCACCTATTCCTGTTCCCTTACGCTCGACTTTACACCACCTCCAGCGCCGCACGCGAAAACTGGGCCTCTATTCGAGGCGAGGCCAGCGAAGTCCCCGTTGACACCGCTACGGCTCGTTACAATAACTGGGTACCCGAAGGGCCAGAGGGAGTGCCGGAATCGTTGAAAGGCCCAGTATGGTCGGGGGAAGGGAAGGATTTTTTGGCATACGGCGTAGATCTACCTAAGGTGCGAAATCGATCCAACCAGACACTAGAAAGTTGGGTCCATTCACCCTTCGAGAACCCTGCCGAGTACCTCGACCCGAACGATCGCGACTCGATGCTGCCGGAATTCGTCAACCAGGTCAGGCAGGACCTACGCAGGGCTTCGGAGCTCCTAGGATTCCTTGATCAGCGCGGAGGGTTACAGCACGAAACGTATGACCGCACATATACAGGAGAAGATCTCGGAATCGTCAGAGGAGAAGTCGACTTGCTGCTTTGCCTTCGTAGGGCCCGCCAAATTATGGACGAACGGCTAGCTGCGATCAACTTTGGCCTCCTCCACGCCGACCCCGAAGTGAAAGCCTACGTGGAGTATACCTACGCAGCGTACATCGTCAAGTGGCACCTCCTGGACAGCATGAGAGGAATATACTTGGACTTCCGCTCCTTCGACCCGACCAAGACACACGTACTCGACCTCATGCAGCGCAAGGTCCCTATCTACTTCCCTTACGACCCCGAGTTCTGGCCTCCCCTCAGCTTAGAGGAAGCCCAGGCGGCCGAGGAGATAAAGCAGCCCGCAGAATACGCCCAGTGGCTTGTCATGCAGTCATTCTGGCCCCGCCTCAGCAAGACGCTACCGCTTCCCTTGCGAGTCTACGGCAGAACGTCTCAGGAGCGTGAGCTGGACCCCGGACTGAACGTCCCTCAGCCAGCCCGTTACGACCAGCTCGTCAGCCAGGCACGAATCCTTCTCACTGACGCGTTACATCCGAATCTCGCCCCCATCGTCGCCCCTCTGGCGAACATCTCAGTGCGTATTGTCGGGTCAGCGCGGCTCATCGTGGATCGCCTGTCGGAGATGCGGATGATGCTCTGGGCAGTTGCGGCGCGGTCGTCTAACTCCGCTGAAGTGCTAGGAGAAGCCCTCCTCCGAGGTTGGGCTTTTCAAGTTGTATATCCCAAAGCCTACCTGGACGAATTAGCCCAGCAGCGAGCCCGCGCTACGATCGTTGACGGCGCCATCTTAGCCCTCCCATCCATTCACTCCGAAGACGATGACCTCATCATCACCTCTGAATGGCAGCTCTATTTAATAAGAGTCCTCGTCCTTCTATCGCGACCTCACGCCAAAGCGTTCTTGTGTCTCGGAGGCATACTGTGGAGGCTGGCGATCCTCCTAGGCGGACGGTTTCTCGTCTCCTGGATGGAGGACGTGCTGGGGCCCTCGAACTGCTTGGTCGCTCGCCGCTCCGGCTCTACAGTGCTGCAGGAATACTGGGCTGACGAAGTCACGGAATTCGAAAGAGACGTTCTCCTGGGCGTCGTCGTAACTCGTGTCTCGGGCACGCGTCGTAGCTGGTTCCCTCCCCAGGAACTTCTAGAGAGACATCACTACTACGACGGCGAATGGTCTAGGTTAGCTGAGCGTCTCGTGCTCGATCACTACGAGAGCCTGCAGAGAGGCGAAGAGACGTGTCGTCCTCTCACCTTCGAGGAATGGGATCTCGAGCTAGGTTCCTACGAGACCGGACGTATTCTGCGCGATTCGTACGTACCCATGGCCACGTATGGCGTCGAGACCTTCCTGGTGGATCTTAGAGTGGAGATGGGAGGTTCGTGGAACGGCGTTACCCTCGCAGAACTGGACGTGTCCGTCGATCTGGACCTGTAGGATTCTGCGTCGCGAGTCGGAACTGGGGGGCTCTGTGACCGTTACCGGGTATTTTTAATTCCAACTTCGCGACTATATTTCTTTATTTTAGTATTTCCCGATTTAGATAC
>JAXQKB010000363.1:0-10407 GCA_037042295.1 Irpex sp. Y119-03 | reverse complement strand
CCTCTGGTTCCTGGCGTCCGCTGGACGACTCGCAGTCGACTCACCCGGTTCGTGAACGCTCACGTCGAGCGTCACAGAGGTGGACACACTGGGAAGTCGACCGCACCGGCCGACACCAGAACCAACCAACAATCCATTTACATTCACTCAATCCGAATCCGACATCTTTCATATCATAGATACTCAGCTCACCGAATCGACGCCTGAGCGTCGACAAGCTCTTAAGAACTTTTTCGCCGGGCTTCTCGAGCAATCTCGTCGCCTAGCGGAAGATCGCAAGGCATCGGAAGACGGCTCGGCCCTACCATCTATGTCAGGACCGTCTACGAGCGAATCGAACCGACCATCGTCTCGAGTGAGCCCATCGGTTACGCTACCGGGTTCTTACGGTGAGAATTCCTTCGTCATGGAGTCTCAACAACGTCGACTACAGACCATTGCCGAAGAAAGAGAGAGTGTCGATCAGAGAGACGACGAGGAAGTAGCGCAGGAGCTAGGCCTGGATGATCTCGGGGAAGAGAACCTAACCTCGTCGTCCGTCGCGGAGAAGCTGTACGCCAACTACACTCGCGACAGTTCTCGACGCATGAGCTTCAAGGCGGAAGTCAAGCAGCTCGTCAGCAAGACGCGTTGGGCCCCCTCCGATGTCATCGACTTCGGTCTGTCGACTCAACCCATCGCTCGCCCACGCTTTGCTCTGCGACCGTCCGTGACGCGATCGGTCGAAAGGATCTTTGGTGACCTTCAAGCGTTGCTGGCGGGTCTTGCTGCGGAGATACCTCAACGAAAAGCTCTCAACGACTATCATTATCGTCTCGACCCCTACGGTGACCTGCTGCCAGCTTTACGCGGGTCTAACTCGCTGGAGGAACTCTACGGGGCTTGGGATCTTCTTCGCGAGCGTCTCGATAGAGGCAGTCGTTTCGTGGAAAGATACATCGAAGAGAGCCGGGGCTTGCACCCGACTTCACCTGCCTCCACTGCTCCAGAAGTCTACCAAATCTTCGAGCCAGATGCTTCTCTCGCCGTCCGTATCCGCGAGTTCAAGGCGCACGTCCCTACCCACTATCAGGCGGTGGACGAGGAAGACCGAGGCAGACTTCTCGACTTCGACGTTCCCTTGTCAGACTTCGTGGAAGTCCCTCTACAAGTACAATCGGCTTTCCCTCCTAGAGAACCGGAAGCAGCGCCTCAGGCGTTCTCCTACGACGAGAAGGGAGCCAAAGAGGATGTTTCCTTTCTCTCGAGGACCAGTCTACTTCCCAGCTCCACTCCTACTGGGCCCTCTCGTCTGCGCTCAGGGTACGTACCTACGGAATCTATAAGTGGAGCTTTTCGGGGTAGAACGAGGTCCAAGGGGAAGGACAAAATCGTCTCCTTCATCCCCGAAGAACCAGCCACCCGAACCTTCGCAGCAACAGGCTACGAACGACCTCAAGGGAACGAGGACTGGCCTCAACACCAGGAGTATGTTTCCGTCCAAGCAGCTCCCGACGTCACGACAGGCAATTTCCTCCACGGCATCGCGTCAGCTAGTCTGCAGTCACGAGCACCACCAGCGCAACCACCCAGAACGATCTCGGAAGAGGTAGTGCGACCACCAATCTACGACGTGACGACGCCAGGCGCTGCTGCGTGGACTACCCCCGGTATCCTGAGCCCTCAAGCGACTTCGACAGCGCGAGTCTTCCGGGAAGCTCAAGGCGTCTCTCGAGTTTACAGCACGGTCGACCTAGGGTCCCGCGGGAGAGACTCGGCTTCCACCACGATGAGATTCGCGCAGGAGTACGCTTCTGGAGGCGCAGGTAAACCGCCCAGTGGAGACGGCAGCTCCAATGGATCCAGCAGGCACGACAGTCCTAGGGGTTACGGAGGACCACCTCCTCCTGGCGGACCTGGAGGATCCCCACCTTTCGGTGGCAACGGAGGACCACCAGGGGGGCCCCCTCCCCCTGGAGGACCACCTGGAGGACCTCCTCCTGGAGGATCGCCGAATCGTCACCCGGCTGCTCCAAGAATACCAACAGGTCCGCCTCCTCAAGGGCCTGCCTGGCCTGGAGGACTACCAGGAGGGCCACCTGGAGGACCACCTGGAGGGCCACCGGGAGGACCACCTGGAGGACCACCCGGAGGACCTATGGGCGGATGGATTCCGTTGCAGAACGGGCAGTGGGACGCCCAGTTCCAGATGCCGACCGCGATGGTTCCTCAGATCAAGATTGGACAGACGGTCACCGACGCAGTCCCTACTGGGGACGGGAATGGTTCGACAGCACTGCAGTGGTTTGCCAGCGTACAAGAGTTCGCGGGCGCGGGGGGTTACATACCTTACCAACTCGGATACTACCTGTGGACCCGACTCGAACAAGGGTCGGCAGTGCGTAGCTGGTTCCAAACCCTGACACCAGACTGGAAAGCCTGGATGCGTCGCTACTACTTGAACTTCTTGTCGGCCGTCGAGGAGTACTTTCTGGGAGACAACTGGAGAAAGGATCGTCAATCGGAGTACACCGTACAGGCTTTCAGACAAGCAGGCCACTCACGAGAAACGCCGTCCAAGTTCATTCAGCGTCGCCTACTCTATATCCGTATGCTATTCCCGCACATGCTCGGCTCTGCAGAGGAGGTCAGGGAGATTATGAAAGCAGCTCCCGTGACTTGGAGAAATATACTCTCCTCCGACCAGATCCTCTCGGTTATGACGCTGCAGTCCCGCGTGGTCGAGATGGAGGCCCAGCTTCTAGCGGGATTTGAAGTTTCGTCGGGGCCCACTATCTCGAGGGACCAATTCGAACGCCTGCTTAGAGAATTCGGGGTCGAAACACGAGGCCGTCGTTCTCGCACCGCTAACGTCGTCGAAATCGACGAACATGCTGCGCTACCTAACGAAGACTATGCCTTCACCGCTAACGAGCTCATCGCCGACCTGAACGACTCACCGATCATCGTAGAATGCTACGCTGCAGCTCAAAGACGACAACGACCACCTCCCAAGATGGGCTACAAGTTCGAAAAACGCGATGACGTCGTCAGCTCCCTTCGTCCTCCTCCATCGCCCTGTAAGTGTTGCGGCAGCAGCAAACACTGGGACAAAGAATGCCCTCACTATCACGTCTGGATGAAGAAGTACGGCTCGGAGAGGGGGAAGTCTGTGAGATCTGCGGAGAAGAGCGAGAGCGATGTGTTCGAGGATATGTATGATACGACTTTCGACGAGTTAAATACACAAGCAAGTTTGTCCCTGTGCCTCGACTCGCGAGTGAAATCCGCCCGCATCGCCAATGCCAGCATCATGGAACAAGTGTCCGCCGCGCGACCTCAACCCCGCAGGGCGCGAGTGGAAGACGCAGAGGAGGAGGTATACGCCAAGTCTAGCGACGCATTTGTCTCCGCGTTCGTCCTAGAGCAGGTGGGCGTTGAGTACGATCCCAACGATAGAACTGGCGAACTCATGCGTGAAACGCGAACTCTGGAACGAGTCGCTCCCCCTGAGCTCTCGCGTGATCCTAAGGAAGTGCACTGGCTCAGGACGCGACGCTTCCGACCCAGTGGATCCTCTGCCTTAGGGGTATCGGTTCTCTCCATTCCCGGACGGATAAACGACCCCCTAGGGGAAGTGGTTGATCTTCGTCTGGACTCGGGAGCAGACATAAGCCTGATCTCGGCGGAGTACTATAACAGCCTCAAGAAACCTCCTAAGTTAAGGAAGGGACGAAGGATGGATCTTTGGCAGCTCACCGAAAAGGCAACGAAGATAGATGGATACGTCGAACTGCCTTTATTCGTGGAGACCGAGTCCGGAGAGAAAATAGGCCTAATGGCGGAGACGTACGTCGTACCAGACATGAACGTGCCGTTGCTGCTTGGGGAGGACTTCCACGTCGCCTACGAGCTCCGAGTTCAACGTCATGTGGAGTTTGGTACCACCGTAGAGCTAGGCCCGTCGGGATTGAAGGTCAAAGCTAAAGGAGTTCGACGCCCTCACTATGCTGATATCGCCACTGGGACTTCACACCTCGCGTCGTTCGTAAGGTCCAAGCTTCATCGTCGCAACAAGAATCGCAGAAAGAAGGCTCGTGCAGTAGCACGAAGGGACGCCTTCGTAGCCAGAGTGAAGGAGGATGTGAAGCTACCTCCTAACCGATCCGTTAACGTCCCTGTTACTTGCCCAGAAAACGACGAAGGTACCTGGCTGGTGGAACGAGCAATGGTGGGCGACGACCGTGTAGCTCCTTTGGTAATCCCGAATGTGCTTATCGCGGCCTCCGGGGGAATCGTTCCAGTAGCCAACACGACGAATCGACCTCGGATCCTGAGGAAAGGGGAGGCGTTAGCGGAACTGGTGAAACCAGGGAGTTACTTAGACCGACCCAGGACGTTGTCGGCGTGGGCTGAGATGTCAAACGCCTCTCGTCGCACAGCAGCGTTGATAAACGCGACGAGTGCAGCGCGAAGTGAGGAAGGTCTTGAGCCTCGCGTGTTCCTAGGAAAGGAAGATGGAACGTTCGAAGCGGTGGCTCAGACAGCTCGAACGGAGACCAGTCACGGCGTCAAGGAGTCGTCAGAGACAGTGCTGATGGAAGAGGACCTCGAGGAGAACTGGGGCCCCAAGACGGCGGAGGTTCCGGACCCGACAGTCTATCCGTCCGAAGACCTCGAAAAGCTCATCGATGTCGGGGACGTACCTGAGACGCTGAAACCACGAGTATGGGAGATGCTTCGCAGACGAATCAAAGCATTCGGGTTCGACGGCAGGTTAGGGCATCTGGAGACCAAGTGCAGGATACGTACGAAGGACGGAGTAGAGCCGGTGTCAGTACCAATGTACGCCAGCTCCCCTGCGAAGAGGGAGGTGATCGACGCACAGTTAAAGACATGGTTCGAGCAAGGAGTCATAGAACCGTCGCAAAGTCCTTGGGGGGCTCCGGTGGTAATCGTATACCGCAATGGGAAGGCCCGTTTCTGCGTGGACTATCGCAAACTCAACACACTGACCGTACCCGACGAATTCCCTCTTCCTCGACAAACGGAAATCTTATCCGCGTTATCAGGGGCTCAGGTTCTATCGTCTCTAGATGCGCTCTCCGGGTTTACGCAGATTGAGATCGCTGAAGAGGACGTAGAGAAGACGGCGTTCAGGACTCACCGTGGCCTTTTCCAATTCCGTCGAATGCCTTTCGGGTTGAAGAACGGGCCTTCGATCTTCCAGCGAACTATGCAGAGTATCTTGTCGCCCTACTTGTGGCTGTTCACACTAGTCTACATTGACGACGTAGTGGTGTACTCGAAGAGTTACGAGGAGCATCTCGAGCACCTCGACAAAGTCTTGGAAGCCATAGAACGCTCTGGCCTCACCCTTTCCCCGAAAAAGTGCCATCTATTCTACGGATCCATCCTCCTGCTGGGGCACAAAGTGTCGCGATTAGGACTATCAACGCATGAGGAGAAAGTACGTGCCATCACCGAGCTCCAGCGACCATCCAAGATGTCGGAGCTACAGACGTTTCTCGGAATGGTCGTGTACTTTTCGGCCTTCATACCTTATTATGCGAGCATAGCGGCGCCTCTTTTCAAGCTGTTAAGAAAAGGGACAGCGTGGCGATGGGGACCGGAAGAGGAGTACGCCTTCGAGTCTGCGAAAGCCGCCCTGAAAGCTGCCCCCGTGCTGGGACATCCGATGGAAGGGAGGCCATACCGCCTGTACACCGATGCCTCAGACGAAGCGATTGGGTGCTGTTTGCAACAGGTTCAGCCTATCGACGTGAAGGACCTGAAGGGTACGAAGACCTACGAGAAGCTCGAACGTGCCCACGAGAAAGGTGAAGCCGTACCCAGGCTGGTGACGAAGCTGTCGTCGAAAATCAAGGATCACGAGTTCAGTGACACCTGGGGAAAGGACCTCGACAGCTCCTCTGTACACGTAGAACGAGTGCTAGCTTACTGGTCCAGGACGTTGAAAAGTGCCGAAACTCGATACTCAGCCACGGAACGAGAGGCGCTGGGAGCCAAAGAAGGATTGGTGAAGTTCCAGCCGTACATCGAAGGAGAACAAGTGTTGTTAGTAACGGACCACGCAGCCCTGCAGTGGGCGAAGACTTACGAGAACGCTAACCGTCGCCTGGCCGCCTGGGGGGCGATTTACTCGGCATTCGCACCGGGACTTGAGATTGTTCATCGTCCAGGTCGGATCCATTCGAACGTAGACCCTCTGTCTCGCCTTCCCCGAGCTCCTCCAGAGCACACATCACCCTGTTCAGACGGCTCAGAACCGTTACGGCTAGACACTCCTGAGGCCGAGGAAGCGGAAATCGGGATGGAAAGAGCCCCAGCAAGGAAAGCCGCGCTCGTCTCAGCACTGGAGAACTGGGAGGACGTGTTTACAGCATCAGCGAACGTTGGAACGAGAAGGAGCGAGAGGCTAGCGAAAGCTGGGAACACGGAGGAAGCGAACACGGCTGGTGACGGGGGGGCAGACAGGAATATCGCAGCACCTACCGACTCCAACACGAAAACTGGGGGCAGCGACGAACCTTCCTCGAACCAAACACAGAACGAAGACGAAGACGCAGACCCGTATGAGGCTCGTCTCCTGTGGGAAGCCACGCACAGGCCCCCGACTGTTCTAGTGGAGATGAGTGAAGAAGCTCGAAATCGTTACGTGGAAGGATACCAGAAGGACGTCACCTTCCGTGCCCGCTGGGAAACCAACTCTAGTCACCGCGAATCCTGGGACCCTGCAAATCGATTCTTTAAGGACGACGACGGCCTACTCTACTTCCGGGACGCGGACTTCCATGCCCGACTGTGCGTTCCTCAGTCAGAGCGAAACAACGTCCTACGTACATCGCACGAGTCCCCGTATCTGACAGCACACGCGGGGCCAGAGAAGCTGTGGGAATACCTCAGTTCACGATACTACTGGCCTAGGATGAAAGCAGACGTGCTGGAGTTTTGCGCTTCCTGCGACGTATGTCAGAAGACTAAACCTTCGAATTTCCGGAAGTATGGCAAGCTCTTACCGCACTCGATCCCGACTCGCCCGTACGAATCGATCTCAATGGACTTGATAGTCAACCTTCCATGGTCTGAGGACTGTAACGCGATCCTGGTCTTCGTGGACAGGTTCACGAAGCATGCCCAATTCATACCGACGACGACGGGTTTGAACGCTAGAGGCTTTGCGATGCTCTTCGTGAAACACATAGCTTGCAAATTCGGTCTCCCTGCTAACATCGTGACAGATCGCGACCCTCGTTGGACTTCTATATTCTGGAGGGAAGTGGCCGAGCTCCTGAGAACGGAGATGCTCCTAGCGTCCTCGCATCACCCTCAGCACGATGGCCAGACTGAAATCGTGAATCGTCAGCTAGAAACCATGCTTAGAGCGTACGTCAAGGACGATAGAGAGTCGTGGTGTGGGTGGATTCACTTACTGGAGCACGCCTACAACTCAAGAACCCACGGAGCAACGGGAGCCACTCCCTATTTTCTCCTTTACGGATTTGAACCAAGAGGGCCAACCGACGTCACCGAGAGCAACATAGCCGCGCTGGATCGGAGTAGAGAAACAAAGAACTTCCTCTTAGAGTTAAACATGCATCGCGAGAGCGCTCGTCGGGCCATCGCCCGTTCTCAAGCCAAGCAGGCCAACTCATTCAACAAAGGGCGTAAGTCTTTAGACTTCGAGCCCGGAGATCTGGTCCTAGTGAACCCTCATTCTCTCGAGTGGATTGAGAGCCAGGGTGAAGGCAGGAAGCTAGTGCAGCGGTGGATCGGGCCGTTCGAGGTTCAACAGCGCATCAACGCGAACACCTACCGATTGCGACTTAACCCTTCGTACCCAGGTAGCCCCGTCTTCAACATCGAACACCTTAAACGCTACAAGTCCTCACCTGAAGACTTTGGACCACGATCGACGCTCGACGACACGCGAGCCGCACCAGCAGAGGAAGCTTACGAAGTCGAGTCCATCATCGGGCATCAGTACGACAAGTCCAAGCGTGCTATGAAGTACCTCGTACGTTGGGCGGGATATTCCCCTCTCTACGACGAGTGGAAGACGGCGAAAGAACTATCAGGAGCTCCGGAGATTCTACATAAGTACCGGCGCGAGCACCAGCTGAGAGGCTGATGCGAGCAGCCCGACATGCGTAAGTTATAGGCGCTGGCGTCTCGTGGCCGCCTTTTTCCTTTTTTGTGTTTCCCTTTGTTCCTTCTACACGCGTTCTCGGATCTTTTTCATCTCTATAGTATTCGATGAAGGCTCCTTCACACTTCCTTGAACCTTACCCTCGCCATTCTCCCCGTCGCCGACGTGGGAACTTCCCGCCGCGTCGTCAACAAGCCAGACACATACGCCCACATGCGCTTAACTCTGAAATCTCTACTCTACCAGCTTCATCACCTCCACTCGTTCTCGTACGCTCAGTATTACCACGTATCGAGTCAATCGGGGGAGATTTGGGTCGCTATTGGGGGCGATGCCAGCACCGTTCCCTCCGAGACCGCCGCCGCCCACTACAACGACTGGCCAGTCGTTAACGTAGGCGCCACTCCTGAAGCGCTTACAGGACCGAAATGGACGGGAGACGGGCAGGAATATCTAGCCTTTGGAGTAGATCTCAAGAAGGTTCACCATGGTCAGCTCAATGTCGTCGAGGCGTGGCCGTTCTCCCCCTTCAACGTGCCCGAAGACTACATGGATCCTTCCAGCCCAGGAAGGATCTGGCCTGACGTAGCCAGGAAAGTGCGCAGAGACTTGCGCCGCGCCTTAGAGATCCTGACTTGGCTTGACGGACGAGGAGGTCCCCCAGCTGGTCACCTAGATCGTACTTACTCAGGCGACGATCTCTACTTGGCCGATAGCTCAGACGCAGTGTTGAACGAACTGCGTAGGGCCCGACGGGTTATGGACGAACGCCTCTCCGCCATTCGATACGCCCTCTGCCGCACGAAGAACGCTACTAAAACGTACCTCGAGCACCGTTACGCCTCGTACTTCGTCAGATGGTATCTGCAGGAAGACTATCGAGGAGCTTACCTAGACTTCCGTTATCTTCAGCCGGATGTGGCCCACGTCCTCGATCTCATCGACAAAGAGGTTCCCGTCTACTTTACCCTCGAGCCCGATTACGTCCCTCGCCTCTCGATCGAAGAGACACAGCTAGTAGAACAGATCGGATCGGGCGAGTCGTATACAAGACTGTTTGAGATGGCGTCGCCTTGGATCGACGAGGATCTCTCCCGGCCATCCCCCGTTAAAACGTTCGGTCTGACAGCAGAGGAGAGGGCCGCTCTATCGATCCCTGCTCCTACTCGCATGCAGCGACTCACGGACTTGTGCGAGTATGCTCACTCCCTCCTCGGCGACGTTCTGCATAGCAGCGCCTCGCCGCCTAACAGTCCCATGGTCGTCCCTATGCTCAACATCGTCGACGAAGCCGTCCTGATCGTGGAGCCTCTGTCAGAGGCGCGGATGATGGTGTGGGCCATCGAGGGTCGGTCGTCTGAGGCAGCCTCAGTACTCGGGGAAGCTCTGCTTCGAGGATGGAGTTTCCGTCTGCTGTACCCGGAAGCCCATCTCGATCGTCTCAAATCCCTACAAGCTGAGTCCCTGGCTTCCGTTCCTACCCACCTCCAGCTCGTATCCCCAGTCTCCGAGACAGGTATCATTCGAGTGCAGTCTGAGTGGGCTCGCTACCTGGAAAGGGTACGCATCTTGCTCAGTCGACCCCACGCTAAGGCGTTTCTCCTGTTGGGTGGCATCTTCTGGAGGCTGGCAATCCTGCTAGGCCAGACTTACTTACCGGACTGGCTAGTGGACGTCTTGGGCCCTTCGTCTACACTAATCGGCATCCGTCGACCGACTCCGATTATCCGCGGGTTCTTCCACGACGAAGTGTCAGAGGCTGAGAAGGAGATACTTCAGGGGCTGGTCGTCTCCAAGACGACGGGCCAAAAGTATTACTGGTTCCCGCCTTGGGAGTTGCTGGTCAAGCATCGCTTCCACGATGGAGAGTGGTCAGCTACCGAGGAGCGTCTCGTCATGAATCGATACCACAGCCTCCAGGGAGGCGAGTCTACCTGCAGTCCCCTGACCAAGGAGGAGTGGGAGCTCGAACTCGAGACTAGCACCTTGGGACGACTCCAACGAGACTCCTTCGTTGCGCCTGACGTTCAAGGAGTACGATCCTTCCTCGTCGACGTGCACACGGAGCTGGGGGGCAGCTGGAACGAAGCAACGCTCGCGGCTGTCACATCGTCCATCCGCATCGACGATCCTGATTGGTGGGAGTAGAGTCGGGATTCGCGATTCGACACTGGGGGGCTATGTGACGGGTTACGGTTTACTTAGTGTCTCATCGAATATCCCTTCATTTTTCGCATTTTATTTGTCTCTGTTATGAT
>JAXQKB010000362.1:0-11659 GCA_037042295.1 Irpex sp. Y119-03 | reverse complement strand
TCACGGCGCAGCTCGGCGATGAGGGCGTTCGGCTTGTATACTGGCCTTGTGCCAGGAGCGGTAGTAGCGCGAACACCAGCCTCATAGCTAGCGCGAGTAGCGGCGTATGCGGGAGGAATGATGCCAATGATGGCGGAGTAGAAGATATGGTTGGGGATGTCAATCCCTTTAGCCAAGAGGCGGCCAACGAGGTTGGACGCGTCGTCGAGGAGCTTGTCCATCTCGTAAATTGGGCGACGAAGATGGAACAGTTGGAAGATTTCGTTTGCGTCCGACACCGTAGTCTTGGGGTCGAAACGCTCACGAAGCTTGTCCATGAGCTCGTGCGGCTGGCTCTCGTTCAAGTAGTTGGCCATGACCGAGTCAGCGGTGTGACCAGCCATGACGTTGAAGACAGCCCTAGTGACCTCGGATGGCACAGTGAGACCACCGCGCAGTTGGTAGAAGCTGATGATGGTCGACATAGCTGAATCACAGCGGAATCGCCACATCGGCCACGAGTCAGGGCCAGTAAGTTTCCCAACATCAGCGAATGCCTTGCTGACATCAGACAGCGACATGGTGAAGTCGCATTGATAGTGGGGTTCGAGCGACAAGAGATCTGACACAGCTCGTGCCGAGTTTCCGCCGTCACCGTCACCAGAAGGAGCGTGAGAGGGAGAACGATCAGGAGATGGAGGGCCACGAGCAGGCCGTTTGGCTTGCCGTCTCTGTCGACGAGTATCGTCGTCCATCGGGAAGTCGTCGTCATTTGGAGGAGAGTTGGGGTGACGACGACGTTCGTTGTCGCGTACGACGTCAAACGGAGTTCGACGAGTGCGATCGTCTGAGGGGGCAGGGACGGAGTGGCCTCTCTGCGATCTAGCCTCAGAGGCGTCGTCGTCGCCTTGTTCGGAGGTGGCAGGAGCCAAGCGGTCACCCTCGAGGTTGATGTCGGGGACTGCTGAAGCAGAGGCGGGCTTGGCCTCAGTCGAGGTCTGCGTTGGAGACATTGTGGTAGGTTCAGGAGCGGAAGTAGGAGGTGGAGATGGGGTAGGTGTGAAGACGGGAGTACGTCTCCTAGATTTCGAGCGAGTAGAAGTGGATTGGATAGAGGGTTGGTTGAAGGGAGGAGCTTGATAAAATTCGCGAGGACGAGATTCGCGACCTGAACGTCGAGGTTGCGATTGATCAGTGTGATCAGAGTGAGTGCTGCTCATAGACAGTGAGCAAGATCTAGAAGTCGAAGAGTAGGTAAGTTGAGCTTATGCGGGGCTCATAACCTCTTGGAGAGGTACGAGCTAGCTGTAGAGTACGATGAGCTAGGTCAGTTGGCAGGGAAAGCACTCAGTCACTCAAGTGGGAGTTGGGGATCAAAGTGCGATAGATGCATTGAGTACGAAAGTCAAGTATATAAGACAAGTAGACGTGCGTCTAAACGGGCGCCTAGATTACTAACTCCGATTCAGTCGAACACCCAGCGACATCATCGACTACGGGACAGGGCCTGACTTTCCGTCGCAGGCTCGTTACTCCCTTCGACCGACCCTTATCCGGCACATCGATCGAGTCGTCGTGAGCTTGCAAACACTGCTGGAAACGCTCGCGATGGAAATACCTCGCCGACGCGCATTAGGAAACTATCACTATCTCATTGACCCGTACGGCGATCTTCTACCTGTCCTCAAGGGAGCTGGTTCCCTGGCAGAGCTCTTTGGCGCATGGGATATCCTACGAGTCAGGATAAGTCGCGGTAATCGATTCGTCCTCAAATACATGGGCGAAATCCAGGGAGAAGATCCAGCTTCGTCCCCTGCCACGACTGCCGCCAACGTGCACGAATCCTTCGAGGAGAACGTCACGCCAGCTCAACGGATACGAGAATATAAAACACTCGTTGAGTCGCACATGCCAAAGGACGATCCCGCACGCTTCCAGAGCTTACTCGATCTCAATACGCCGCTAGAAGACGTAATAGACGTCCCTGAACCAGTGAAGACTGCCTTTCCAGCAGTAACGCCGAGCGATGTTCCCCAAGTGTTCTCCTACAATGAGAAAGGAGAACGAGAGGACCTTTCGTTCCTCAGGCGCTCCAGTATTAATCCTGTCTTCGCGGCCAACATCAGAGACGCTCCGCCTACGGAATCGATTAGCTCTGCGTTTACTAGGAAAAATCGAACGCGCGGTAGAGAAAAAAGGCCGTCTTGCACGTTAACCCTGGCTCCCAGCCGTCGCCGTCCCAAGTCCCCACGAAGAACTCCTCTGCTCCAGTAAACTGGGCTACGCTTTACTCCTCGCCTCACTCCACAGCTCTGACCAGACCGTTGCCAAACCCGTCTGCCCTGGTCAGCGTAAGAGACGCTCCGAACGTACCAGAGGGTAACGTTCTGCACGGAATAGCCTCGACCAGCGCCGCACCGGCTGCTCCTGTTGCCACGGTGGTCGCTCGCAAAGTTCCTCGACGTCCTCCACCTGCAACCAATGTCACGACGATGGGCGAGATGCCGCCTGCCGACCCTTCCTTCGTCCAAGCTTCGGTCGAACCAGCGTCCAGCATCTCAGTAGGGGCTGGAATATCGCGCTTCGCTCCCGCTGAGGTGAGCTCAGCTAGAGGACTGCTATTCAGAATGGAAGGTAATCGACCTACCGCTGAAGACTATAGCTCGTGACGAGCCCCGACGGATGCTTGTGTGCCAGTCTCCGCCGCGTCAGCCTTACCTAGAGGCACTACAGTCGGGAAAGTGTCTAACGACGCCAGAATCGCTACGCAGTCAGTTGCGCAGGATGAGTTGCAAGCAGGGGACGGCAACACACCTTCGAGAAGAGGGGGGTGAGTCACCGCCTGGAGGCGGAGGATTTCCCTCTGGAGGAGGAGGACCACCCTCAGGAGGCGGAGGACCACCTTTTGGAGGAGGACCACCCTTTGGAGGGGGAGGACCGCCTTTTGGAGGAGGAGGACCACCCTTTGGAGGGGGAGGACCACTCTTTGGAGGAGGTGGACCACCACCTAGAGGCAGTGAGCCCCCTGGAGGAGGTGGCCAGCCACCAGGAGGAGGCGGAGGACCGCCGTACGGATAGCAGGGATGGCAAGGAGTCGGATTACTGGGAGGACCGCCGGGGGGACCACCTGGAGGACCACCTGGAGGACCTCCAGGAGGCTGGATACCGCTGGCGAATGGACAGTGGGACGCGCAGTTTCAGCTGCCCGTGGCCATGGTCCCGCAAGTCAAGCTCCAGACGGTGCACGACACGATACCCGAATGGGATGGCCAAGGCACTACGGCGTTACATTGGTTCGCTGCTGTCCAGGAATTTGCGAGCGCCGGAGGCTACGTGCCCTACCAGTTGGGTAATCATCTCTGGAGCCGGCTAAAGGAAGGCTCAGCGGTTCGCTCTTGGTATATGACCCTCACGCCAGACTGGAAGGAATGGATGAGGAGATACTATCTCAACTTCCTGACAGCAATACAATAGTATTTCCTGGGACGCACCTGGAGACACGACCGCAACTCGGAGTACGTGTCTCAGAGCTTCCGCCAGCCAGGACACGCCCGCGAAACCCCAACGCAGTTCCTACAGCGTCGCCTGATCTTCACTCGCATGCTCCTACCTCAGCTTTTGGGCACGCAGGACGAGGTCCGCAAAGTGATGAGAGCTGCTCCCATCGTCTGGAGCAACATTCTCGCCTCCGACCAAATTCCTTCTGTCATGGAGTTACAAGCTCGAGTGGCCGAGATGGATACTCAGCTCCTTGCGGCCCACGAAGGACAGTCTGGTACCGGATTCTCGAAAGACACCTTCTTCAAATACATGCGCTGGTACGAGGCTGAGTCACCCCTTGGTGAAGGTCTGATGCATCATTTTACCTATACTTTCAGTGTGTACGATGCATCATTTCCTGAATAAGTTGTGAAGTGCAGTGACTGTGTGCCAGATTGATCGCAGCCATCAGATCACAACCCAAAAGGGTAGGTGCATGGGCCTGAAAAGTGGCCACATCAATAAAATAATAATCTCTGACCCATCAAATGGCTAATAGACACATGCTTTCGCTTCAGATTGCCTAAAAGGGTAATGGAGTGCTCTCACCGCCTTCCTGGGCGCTTGGGCGCTTATTTTGTCGTTTTACTCCTTTGGGATGGTGTCACATGACACAAACATATGCAGGTGTCAGAAATAAAAATATGTTTTCTGAACCGGATTTTCTCCAGGATTCCGAATCTAATCTCAGAATTTCGATAGCTGCACTGGTTCAGGAGATATTTGAGGAACATTGAATATATTTCGCATTTTTGGATTTTCCCAGGCTTTGATCAGCTTGGTATAGGGGTAGTAGTGGGGGTATGGCTTAGTAACTTTAGGATCATGATTCTATAATATATAGCCTGTGTCTATTAACTTTTTAGGTCACCAGAACATCATGTCACCTGGGAAAACATACAAATCAGACATATAATGTTTTGCTTCCCTATTCATGACATGGGGTATTATGAGCGTTTTATGGTCTTAGACAGCTTCATTCATACCACTATGATATGTCTGTAAGGGGGTTTTATGATTGGATCAATGTGCATTACTGTATAAGGGATGTTCTCCTTCTCCCCTTGGTACCAAAAAATGCGCCCTATATAGGACTCTATACACATCCCCTTGCATATTTATTTCTCGGAGCATTTACCCTATGTTATGAACATATATTTGGGACACTTTTAGGGCTCAGAAACACGTCCTGAACCTTCTCAGAATGCTTCAAAGCGAAATTCATCGAAAAATACATTTATATTCACTTTACCCTCTCCTATGAGCCTCCTAACGTGTTTCCCTCCAGGCACAGCGCGTCCGGACGTGTCATTGTACTATATATACCCCCATGAATATTTTTAGGCACTCCCCTCCACCTCCCACTCTCCCATCAGTTCAGAAGTGCTGAAAAATGCGCAAAACACCCAAATCTGACATAGATTTGACATGTACTGCCTGCTACATAACCTATAAATACCACAAAAAGTCATAACAGATACCTATACACTGTGCTTACATGCTCCAGGAAGGATATTTTCAATAGCATGACATGCAGGTATGATATAGAAGGAATACAGCATAAGTGAGAAGTGAAGTCATTGCACTGTACATGCACATACCTTAATCCATGCTTCTTAGCCTGTTTACATATAATAGTGTCTCAAGCTATTGCTTAGGAGCCCCAGTATCGTACTAGATATGTTTTATAACCTCAATATAGTGATAAGGACCATGCTCCGGAACGAGTGCTCCTGAGAAAAGAGGATGGGACGTTCGTCAAGGTGGCAGCTACAGCCAGGGGGGACGACGATCCTCCTCCCAATGTCGACTCCTCTCGACCAACTCTCAAGCCCGAGGAGGAATGGGGACCTAAGACGGCGGAAGTGCCGGACCCAGCGGTGTATCCTTCTGAGAAGATGAAGGAGCTAATAGATGTCGCTGAGGTTCCTCCCGGCATGGAGACGAAAGTATGGGAAATGCTTCAGAAACGCGTCAAGGCGTTCAAGTTTGACGGGAGGTTGGGCCACCTCGAGACAAAATGCTGCATACGAACGAAGGAAGGGGTGGAACCCATTTCCGTACCGATGTACGGGAGCTCCCCAGCGAAACGGCAAGTCATCGACGCCCAATTGGACGCGTGGTTCGAGCAAGGAGTGATAGAGCCCTCTCATAGTCCTTGGGGAGCTCCAGTGGTTATTGTGTATCGTAATGGCAAAGCTCTCGATTCTGCGTGGATTACCACAAGCTTAACGCGCAAACAATCCCCGACGAGTTCCCTCTCCCGAGACAAACCGAAATCTTGTCAGCCCTCTCTGGTGCTCAGGTCCTGTCGTCGCTGGACGCGTTATCAGGCTTCACGCAGATAGAGATAGCCGAGGAAGACATCGAAAAGACAGCCTTCCGAACACACAGAGGACTCTATCAGTTCAGAAGGATGCCGTTCGGCCTGAAGAACGGACCGTCGATCTTCCAGCGGACTATGCAAAGTATCCTGGCACCCTACCTATGGTTATTCACGTTGGTGTACATCGACGACATAGTGGTCTACTGGAAGACGTACGAAGAACACCTGAACCACTTGAATCTCGTGCTGGAAGCCATAGAGAAAGCCGGGCTCACTCTCTCGTCGAAGAAGTGCCACCTCTTCTACAGCTCTATAGCCTCCTACAGGCAGGAGAAAGTGGGATAGCTCCCACGAAGAAGCCCGCCACGAGAGACGCCACTCGCCCCCGTTCGGAGATGAGCAGCGTACGCACACGTAGCCAGTCACGCGCTGGTTCGACTACCTCCACGATGGAGGTCAGGAACGACCTACAGGTCGTTCCCCCACCGCCTGCGCAGGCAGAACTGGTCGAGCAACCTGAGAGGGCTGCAGAGGCTGGAACTGCTGGCACAGGCGATGTGAGATCACCATCACCCCCACTACCTCCCATTCCTTGGACGTTCGAGTCGGCCAATGTGAGAAATCACTCGCCGACAAGGAGTGAAGACTTCTTCGAGGAAATGTATGCGGACCCCGTCCCAGCAGAGGAGTTAGCTCCTCAGGACTCGGCCTCGAACGCACCCGAGACCACTCTCTCGACGCAGAGGGCGCCCAGAGGGACGCCTAGGGTGGAAACGATACCAGAGGAAGAGGCCAGCATGTACCAGAGCGCGCAACCGCGCATTAATCCGTTACAATCAGCGGTTAACAGCTGAGAATGCAGCAGGAGGAGATCGAGGAGCTCCGGACGGCCAGAGCCAGGGAGGAAGCAGAGCTAAGAGCTCTGCGAAGAGCGGAGGTTGAAGAGGTGAGAGCAATTACGGCCACTGAGATAGAAGAGCTTCGCCAACAAAGGCAAGCAGAGGAAGAGAGGTATCATCACCTCATGAGGACGTTGCTGCGTGCACAGCAACAAATGATCACCATGGCCAACACCCACGGGTTAGACGTCCCTGAAATAAGGGACATGTCGCTTGCGACGATCTACCTGGGAGGATCGAACAGGACCTCTCCGCGGATGGGTACAGAGAGCGTACCGTCCCTGGGCTTGAGGGAACAGCGAGTACCATCCCCCAGGGAATATAATCGAGAAAGTAACGGAAGCACACCCTCGATGAGGGTACACCGCGAAAGTACTTCCCGCTCGGGAAATCAGGAACAAACTCCTGATATAACGCAGGGGAGTAACGGGAGCAGTGACCCCCCTCCATACAGACGTGGGCCAGACTCGGCCACACGGCTGCAGAATGCACGACTCCCTCATCGTAATGAGGGAGCGGAGGAATTCATCAGGAGGATCGGAAGAGAAGGCGCGGAGGAGAGGAGGGGTCCAATTACGAACGATGAAGTGGACGAGTTGTCCCGAAGGGCCCCCAGAGGCGGAAGACGGCGGCAAGCAGAAGCTCCTCGTAGGGAGGAGCCACCACACCAGCAGCGACGAGTATCGATGGCGCAAGGGGGAGGGCCCAGCGACCCAGATAGTTCCAGCTCGAACCCGACCAACGCAGGACCCAACCGATGCCGGGATACTGATGAGTCCTCTACGGAGGACTCCAGGAACAGTGATGGCTCGCGAGAGCGAGCCGCAATGGCCTTGCCGTCTGCATCACGGCCTCTGCGAGCGTATGCAGGCCACCAATCTGCTGCGCCTACGGGGATTAATCCGAGGTTCCTCAGGTCTGCCGGGCCAGAGGTACCCCCTGTAGGATCGTGACGAGGAGAAGCCCACTTCGGGTCGGCTCCCGCCCCCATCGCATATCAGAGTGGGCTACGCGCATGGATAGATGAGGTCCTGGAACAGGACCTAAACCACGATCCGGAGGACCTTCCTGTCCTTAATCGGAACATAAAAGTAAATATGCCCGCAGCATATGAGGGCCAGGACGATGTGAACATTTTCCAGGACTGGGTCATCGACCCTACCCGGTTTTTCCAACTAACCCGGTTGGTTGGAAGAGATCTGAACTCCCAAGGAGTGATGGTGCTGGGAGATATGCTTGGAGGAGAAGCTGCACGATGATATAACACCAAAGTGCGGGCCCCTGAACATCTGAGGCGTCGATGGACGCTCAGACACATCCTCTTCGCTTTGCAAGAGCGGTTCGTCCATGAGGCCACCGCGCAGGTGGCAGCCGAGAAATTCAACGACATTCGCTTCAACGCGGCCAGTGGGGTCGCAGGAATGGCGAATGACATGCGTAAGTACGCAGGACGAATGGTGGGGCCCCCTGACGGCTACACCATGAGGAGAAAATTCCTCAAGGAACTACCATCGTCCATTCTGATTCCGTTAATGCGGAATCAACATATCACCGCGGAAAACTCCTCTTTCCCGCAGATGGTGAGGGAGGCCCTCGCGGTAGAAAACGCGAATCGAGCCCTGGAGCTGCACCAGAAGCAGAGGACTGGGCAAGCAGAGACGTCGACAGCGGCCAGGGGACCCACTGCGACCAGCAGTGGGACACGAAGACGTACGCCAATGGCCTCGACGGCGAGGCCCAGCACTTCCTTCAACGCCCGAGCTCCGGCCATTGGAGCTAGCACGACCCCAGCACGAGCGACCCCAGTCACGGCTCCCATCGCTAGCAGCGCAAGCCGCGCGATTAGGCGACCAGTGGCGGGGGTACGGGATAACTCACAAAGCACTCAGTGCTACAGGTGTGGCAGGCTGGGACATATCCGCACGTCACCCGATTGCCCCTTGAATAAGGGACAAGGAATGCGTAGAATGGAGGAGGTGGACGACGCCCAACCCCAGTTGGGCAAGGAAGGGAACTCCCCCGAGGTGGAAATACACCAACGCGAGGAAGTACTGGCCTCCATGGAAGATGGTGGAGAGGTCGTGGAATACAACCTACCTCTCGAGGGAGACCAGTACGATGGAGACTACCCGGAAGAGATACTCGAAGAATACAAGTATTATTCGGCAGATGAGGGTCTGCAGGCTATGCGGGTGATCGACGAAGAGCCACGCAATGACGTGGCCAGACTAAACACCATGACCGAGGAGAAGGGACAGAGGGCCGCCATGAGAGTCACCTCTCAGGCCAAACCATGACCTACGTCCACAGCAGCGTGTGTGCTGGTGGAAGGGGAGGTTAATGGACTGAAGGGGAAGATACTGATCGACTCTGGGTCGTCAATCAACGCGATTAGCCCCTCGTTCGCCGCGGTGGCGAATGTGCCTGCATTCCCGCTGGAGAACCCTGTCGGTCTTCAGCTAGCAGCTAGGATGTGTGGGCAGCCGTTTGAAGATCAATTTCGGCATAAGCACAAGACTGAAACTGGCCGGAATCGACTACGACACGTACTTCGATGTCGTGAACCTCGACCACTACGACATGGTCCTGGGTATGCCCTTCTTATCGCAGAAGGGCGTAATCGTGAACTTTGCTTCGTCCAGCGTAACCGTTGGTCAGCAAGTACTGCCCACGATCAAGAGGGAGGGGAAGAGCACGAACACAAAGCGAGTGGTGGCTGTGCGTAGAAAGCTCCCCGCCACCACGGAAGCCAACGAGAAGCCCGAATGACTACGGGCTGCGCAGGCGAAGGCGTCAACGTCCGCCGCTGCCACATACTCTAGATCGACGAACACCAGTCGATCCTCGCACGTCACAAAACCAGCTGCGCCGAGGCAGGATAAAACTCGGTTGTCCAAGGAGGACATTCCCGTGCTACGCCAGCGATGGCTGGACAGGTATAAGGATATCATGTCCGGTGTACCAGAACGACTTCCTCCACTGAGGGAGATTAACCATACGATTCCCCTCATTGACGAGGGGAAACAATATCGGTACCACCTACCGAAATGCCCTGACTCCCTCAAACCGCAGTTGATCGAAAAGATCAACAGATACGAAAGGGCGGATTGGTGGGTACCCAAGAACGTCCCACAGGCAATGCCGATGATGTGCATCCCGAAGAGGGATGGGAAGCTGCGAACGGTGTTCGACTGTCGTCAGAGAAACGACAACACGATCCACGATGTATCCCCGTTTCCGGACCAGGAACAAATCCGCCTTGACGTAGCAAGAGCACCTTTTCGGTCGAAGATCGACCTATCCGACGCGTACGAGCAGATTCGGATTGTCGACGACGATGTCTGGAAGACAGCGTTCGCGACGATATACAGGACCATGATCAGCAAGGTCATGCAACAGGGCGACTGCAATGCACCATCGACGTTCCAACGTCTTATGGTGTATATATTCCGAAACCACATCGGAAAGTTCGTCCACATATACTTGGACGATGTGTTTGTATTTTCGTTCTCAATCGAAGAACACGAGGAACATTTGGGGATAGTGTTTGAGCTTCTCCGCAAGGAGAAGCTATACCTGAAGGACGTTAAGGTCCTTCTATATGCGGAATCAATGGACTGTTTGGGTCATCTCATCGATGACCAAGGTTTGCATGCAGACTCGGACAAGATGGCGAAGATTAGGGACTGGAGGACTCCCCGGGATTACCACGACGTACAGAAGTTCCTGGGGATGGTCCAGTACCTGGCAAACTTCATGCCGGACGTATCCATGTATACAGGCCCCCTGGCCGAGATTACACGGAATGGTCACTCGTTCGAGTGGCGGCCACTTCATCAGAAGTGCTTCGACTCCATCAAGAACCTCGCGTGCAAGGTACCGGTGCTGAGACCCATTGACCCGTCTAAAGACGAGACTATTTGGGTCATATGCGACGCTTCGCTATGCGGAGTCGGGGCGTTATACGGTCAAGGGAAGGACTGGGAAACCTGTCGCCCGGCTGGACTAATGTCCAAGAAATTCACCACCGCCCAGCACGCCTATCGAGTCTTTGAAACGGAGACTCTCGCGATACTCGAAGCCCTCCTGAAATGGGAGGACAAACTACTCGGTTATCCCATACGAGTAGTCACCGACCATGAAGCACTCAAGTTCTTCAAGACTCAGGCCCGTCTTTCACCGCAACAAGTGCGGTGGATGGAGTATTTCGGATGTTTCTCATATGAGATAACGTACGTGCAGGGCGCGAAGAACAAGGTGGCCGACTGCTTGTCTCGTTATTACGAGACAGATAGAGACGGGGAGGTGCATACATACGATGAGTATGTGACGGCCGACGTTAGGTTGGACCCCGAAGGGGAGTACCTCCCCATAGACCGCCGAAAGGAGGTCTTGCGTATGATGAAGACAGGACTCGAGAGACTCGAGGCGAAGCGAGTCACAGTGGACGAAGAAGAAGAGGATCGCACCTGCGAAGCGAGGGAGATGTGGGAGAATCGCGAGGACCCACGCCCCATCCAACCAGACGAGGCGGCGACCCCACTACCGGAGCGAATGAAGAGGAACGAAGAGTTCCTCGAGCGGGTCAAGGCTGGTTACTCGGAGGACGTGGTGTTCGTCAAGGTACTGTCCAATGTGGACAGTCACCCGCAGTTTGTCGAACGAGATGGGTTCTTGATGACCAAGAACTGTGCGGGTGGGGACGTAATATGCATCCCGAGAGCCAAGCTGGGCAAGGAGACGTTGTGTGACCGGGCACTTTGGTCAAACACTTAGCGCTCGTCTCACGTGGAATTTACCGATTATTTTGCATTTTGTAGTTAACTCTCGGCATGAGAAAACCTCATGTTCGCCTCATGCCTCTTGTGTTAAGTAGCTGTACCACGTAGAGAATATCATCTTCTTTTTCGCACAT
>JAXQKB010000361.1:0-11009 GCA_037042295.1 Irpex sp. Y119-03 | reverse complement strand
AGGGTCAAGACGGCGGGAGAGTTGGAACTTCTGCTTAGGACAGTAGGGGTAAGTGCCGACCGACCGCTACGTAAGAAACTTGATAAGTATGCGCTAGATATTTAGCTTACTATAATTGTTCGCAACACTGCTATTCTACAATCTTCGTGGGTCGCTTTGAGTCTCCGAGTCTTACCTACCTATCTGCTGGAAACATTGATCATCTAGAAACGATTCTCTCTCGAGCTCTGACACATGCATATGCACCACAAACTCCGTGGCATACTATCTCGATTCTCTTGTGCTTTTGAGTGATCTGCATTCTTTGGCTAATAATAATTGTCTTGTAGTTTTGTTGACCGCGATATGTTTGTCCGACATACCGAAATGAGCGTAAGAAGCCTGGAGTTACAGGTGCCTGCCCGCGAGACAATTGTAGATGACCCAGAGTTGCTTCAAGGGCTCGCGAAGATTACCTCTCTGCAGCCTCAGCTGCCTGCTGTCCTGATGAGCTCGGTTACCGATCCGGTGCCAAGCTCCGTGTCCTCAGAAGATCATCCCCCGGCACTATCTATCGACCCCTTTGTACCCATAGACACTGCTGACGAAGATAGTGAAACCTATGACAGCGATCTAGACGATGCTCTGTTCAACGACGATTTAGATACGGAAGATGGGTACTAGGTCAGGCGCTTTCTCCCTCACACTGGCATTCAATTGACGCTGACCAAATCATCACCTCACGTCAGCAAAAGTGCACAACGCCGATTTGTGCAGGATCGTGACCTGATAGGTTTGTCAGGCTGGAGCTTACCTGTAGATACCTGGTTTCCACCTGAGAGGTCGTCTCAGTACGTCGCGCAGCTGAGTCGGTATGTGAGCTATGTTACGCTATGAATATTATATCCGAGTCGCTGCGCAAGCTTATGCCAGTGATGGTTGGTATCCGAGTTGTGAGTACGTTAGATCGGCGCCCCGGCCTGCATAAGCATTGGGTCGCTAGTTTCCCCATCACCAACTTCTATTCACCCCTACAATGCAGTACTCAGGCTTCAGCATTCCAACCAGCCACAAAGAAGGTGGTCGACGAGCAACGGAGCGTTTAAGCCGTAAGCTAGATGGACAATATCGTCGCACCGACAAAGAGATGGCTATGGGTAGTGGCGAACGGTGAGTGTTCTGACCTAGCTGTAATGTTTGACGACGGCCCACAGCTACATTATAATTGTCGTTTGCTGTGAATTGGAACTCTAAGTTTCGTAGTGTAGGCTTGTGGTAGCATACCCTGTATAGATATATACCAAACCCTGCACAACATCCGCCGTCTAGGCCGCTGCGGCCGTACCGCAAGCGAGTCTGTTACTAGAACTGGCTATATCCTTCCGTACCCTCAAGATCGTCATCAATGCCTACACCCTCCTCTCCATCCTCGGCTCCTAGCCCGTCCATAGCCTCAAAATTATTCGCATCATCCCCCGCAGCCCCAAACACTTCACGGTCTTTGTCTTCAAGTGGGTCAACCTCGGGGTGTTCATACCCATAATCCTCCTCTCCTTCATCGTACATCGGCGGTACTGTCACCTCATCGAAACCACCTGACGCATACACCGTGACAGTGCTATTTCCTTCAACTGTATTGAGGAGATCAACAGAGCTGATCTGCGGTGAAGCATTGAGGGCGGGGTTGACAGCTGTCGCCTCATTTGCAATCGTATCAGCAAGGGGTTCGGCGGTGTTAGAATTACCATCGGCTTGTTTCTCGTTGGTGTCTGCTGTGTCGACCTGTGCGGACCCGCACGATCCGCGATGCCCAATGAAGCCCACTAAATAGCGCATCACTGGCAGCTTGTCGCGGTCAACGAATCTTAGTGAATACAATGGTTAGCAAATTAAACATCTTCTGGCAAGACAAACAAAGTAATGCCCTTACATATTGACATAGTAAAACTGCCAGTCTTCGTCCTGTTCACGAGACTGACGAGCGATATACCATCCCAGGAGCTCGCCAGTTGTACCATGTGCAAAAGGTGGGATGAGATGTGTGGCCCAAACTACATCTCGCGGGTTGAGAAAGCCAAACGCGTCTGGGTCATTGGAAGGAACGAATCCAATGTGAGGCAAGCGGCGGGTCTTGAAGCCAGACTCGGACAGTATGCCGCTTATGTTCCTCGCCTGGTGCTGCTTTATATGAAGAAGCCCAGAGCGACGACACTATCGAAATGCCTCCTGCGACCAGGGGGCGCATCAGGATCACTGGCGGGGCTCGAGAACACTTAGCTTACGGCGTCAACCATGCCAGTAACCTTTGCCGTGCCCTGTGAACAACACCCTGACCGTTGCAAAGGAGGCCTCCCAATGAATCATACATTGGATCACCCAGTGAATCACCCAGTGAATCACCCAGTGAATCACCCAATGAATCACCCGATGCATGACACATTGAATCACCCAGTGAGTCCGGACCTCCCGAGATAAAAACGATATAGCACACGAAAACCACAAATTCCGTTAATAAAATACATGATAATATTCCAAGGTAAATCGTACGACGCGTTGTATCAGCAAGTTGAAGCGAAGGGCGGTCTCAGACGGAACACTCAGATTCCCGAGAGGGATAGTTGAAGTCGGGGATGTCGATTAGCTCCTCCCCGGCCTTATACCAGACATCTCCTGGGGAAGACGTGGGGATCGTCCAAGAAAGAGGCTCCCTCTCTAGTTCGCCTTCACCCTCTTTCCCCTTCTTCAATTCATTGCCCTCATCGTCCTTCGCCAACTGGTCTACCTCCTGCTCGTCCTCGTTGACGTCTTGCTCCCGAGTCTCTTGAGGGTCCTGGTACTTGACCGATATCTTGTCGATGGAAAGACCGTTGTGTTTCAAAATGGCCTTGGCGATCCTTGCCGCTTCGTCCAACTCGTTACGAGACTCCTTCAAAGCATAGGGAGCATTCTTCGGTAATTCCTCCCGAAGGCCTACCGGAGTGTCACTCTCAGTTTTGCGCTGATAGTCCCCGCGCCAATACTCGATAGGATGCATCACGATACGTGCAAGGGCGGCGAAGGGTTTCTTGAGCACTGCTTGCCATGGTCAGGCGGCACAGCGACGTTTATTTACCTGCTTACCCTTTGTAGGACCCCTAGTTGAGATGGCAATCATCATACGAGCCATCGTTCGCAGAATCCCCTCGTTGAGATCATTCGTGCCCACGCGCATACACAGATGTGAGGCCATTCTATTCCACTCCGTCAAATGCATGGCGTCCCACATATACAAGTGTCCGCCGCGGGTGGCAGACTTTGTTCCAGTCAGCACTGCGTGAACTGCTCCTGGCGGCTGGATCCTGCAGATGCACGTAAGACACAGTTCCACTCGAGGGATATATACTTACAAGATTGTTCCAGGCCGCAAGAAGTAGTTGTGGACCTCCGCGATCTTGGGGAGGGCGTCTTCTGTGAAGTTCGAGATGTGGTCGAGGGACTTGATCATCTCGAGATACTGAGCCGAAGCTACCTCCGCATCATCCGAAAGGTCCTTGGGAACGAGGTACGACCAAACTTTAAGCCCTGCTATCATTCGAATCCAGGTGATGAGACCTGCTGTGTCGTGATGAAACCAGGTGATAAAAAATCGGGCCGTAAGTATTAACCATCGCCTCTTGAAATCGACGTCTCTCTCAACAGAGACCGCGCATGAGTCCCAAACCCCGCGATAATGGAACACGAACTTGTGTCCAGTTCGTCGTTGAATCGGAGTAACGCCAGTAGACGATGAGACGGGGACTCTGGATGGCTGACTTGGGCGAGCTGTAGGCGCACTCAATGCGTCGGGCGCTCGTCCCTTCAGAATACCTTGGTTCTTGGTAGGTGTCTGTGTAAACCTAATAGTATCCTTCTTCTTCTTCTTCCTCGGAGCGTCCTCGGTGTCCGAATTATCGTTTCTTGCGCCCCCGCGCTTACGCTTGCCAACCAAGCCCGTTGACTCGGCCCTTCCTTTACCCTTAACTTTGGCAGACAACATAGATTTCTTGGGAGCCGTTTTATTTTTCAAAGGCGTGTCGTCGGAGTCCATTTCCGTCAGGTTAGATTCACCGTCATCGCCCTATACCTCAACATGAGTCATGGAATATATAGCAGTATACAACAAAAACGGAGTTACCTCATGCCTTGCAGCACATGAACGCTGCTGAGCGGCCGTAGAAGAATCGGCGGGAGGCGGAGTACTGTCCTCCTTTTCAGCTTGCACAACGTGATCAGGTAGTTTCTTAAGTCTAGAAAACCCCCATTTGGCTGTCAGGTTCCATGCGTGACAGTCGTTAGATATCATGCTATGGGCTTTGGTAAGTTCGAAGAGCGTATTTGTATTTTTATACCGGGATGTGGGAGTCAGACGTACTTGATGAGCTCCGGAGCATACCCCGCTGCCTGTGGAGCGTCTAACAAATTGATGGGGTTATCTTCGTCGTCGATGGCCTGCAGAAACCGCTTCATAGAGCCTCCCTCGCAAAGAGAAACCGAGGTAAGGCGCTTGTTTGACCTGCGATGCATCTGATGCTGTAAGTCCCTGAGCTGTTGAGCTAGGAGAGTAGTTAGTGATACGAGACCTCGGTCGCCAGACAATGAAGTACATACTTTGCCAGAGGGCATACATGCTGCAATCTCCCATGCTACCCGAGGTTAGGAGTCCAAGCATCTCCTCCGTCCACTCGAGATCATCCGCCTCATCGTCAATCTGAACGGCAGCAACCCGTCCATTGCACACAACCTCCCGCACCTTCTCCACAATCTCCATTACCTGAGAACTAGTCGCCTTCGCAGGCCATACTATGACTTCGACAAGAGGAAGCCGTTGCTTCCCGTTACGCTGGCTGGGAGCTGTGGCGTCCTGCCCCTGGGATATGAATTCAAGCAGTTTTTTATCTGCATCCAATATATCCTGAAAACAGGTTGGACGCATAGGTGAACGACAATATGAATTTACTGACCTGGTCCACTCCGCGTACTATCAATTTCGAAGCGCCGCCGACAATGGCACCATTCCAGAAGGCGAAGTTGTGGTGTTTACCACTCTTGTCTGCATACATATCGCGAGGGAACGGCTCATAGTAGCTTTGAGCCGCACGTTCCACCAGATCTGAGTCAGAAATATGAGTGAACATTATACTTTTAATTAAGCAAACCGACCCACTGGAGGTATCTGGAGACGACGGACGCGACTGTTTGCTAGTCGCGTCCAATTCGTCTTGGCCAGCGTTCGACTAATATGTATCAGAAAAGGATGGCTTGATAGTGAATTCCTGAAGAGGAGTAACATTACTCACAGGTCTCAAGGCATTCGGATCAGAATAGGAAGGAGGCGGATTGAGCGACGACGGTGGGGGAACTTGAGTGGAGAGTGAATACGGCGGCTGCACCGACGATGTGAGGGAGGGGACCGTTTGCAAATATATTGACGAAGAACGTGGTGAAATATGACGCGATGGCGGGGGAGCTTCACCTAGGGGAGAATGCGGCGGATGTACCGGTGAAGGGAGAGAGGCACCCGCACCTCGACTCATAGTAGTAGACGGAGAAGGATTGCATGGATGATCGCGAAGCTCGTTTTCTTCTGCAGCAGTGGGTGTGGGCTCGTTGGGCGCGTCGCGTTCTGCATCGGAGAGGGGAACTCGCCTACTGTTGCTGCTGTCCCCTACACAACGAATGTCATTAGAGAGAAAACTCCAAATGAAGGACTTAACTTACCAGATGATCCATCTTGTGATGGAATAATGGAACGAGATCCAGAAGGCAATTCCCCGGACCCGGAACCCTTAACTGGGCCTATGATCAAAACACAGCGTCAGTGGGCTCATGAGACGAAACGAAACATGGCTTACCCTTTGAAGCTTCCACAGGAGCACGGCTCACGTAACGGGCATGGAGGGGGACAAATGGAAGGAGAATACGTGCCATGAAATGGCTGACTTGCGCAGACGACAGTACGTGGTAGTTCACCCCAATAATGGCCTTCATGTCGTCGGAAGCGACGGCCTCCTTTACGCCGGGATGTTTGACCTTTTCCATGGCTTCCTGGGTCCAATCCTTGTTCCAGTGCTGGCGTACGCTGATTTTCTGAACCCACTGAAGCGAGCAATGTTTCGGATGCATGGTGAGCTGTCGTTCGAGGAAAGGATGGCTTGAGGCCTTCTCATATTCCGTCTGACAGAGTTTCCAGCCGTCGAGGAGCCGAACATGAATATTAGGCTCAGATATCCATATATCACCTTGGTCTCCGAGCTGATCAAGAGGGTCTAGAGGCTGAGACGATAGAAACATCGCGTGCAATAAGTACTTTCCCCCGCCTTGCTTTTGGTTTCTCAAACGGCGGGCCTGTCCTTCTTGACTTATGATTTTAGACATCTCACGGGCGAGTACAGGCTGCATAACCCAAAAGATCTGTACTCCGGCAGCCCGTGCGGCCTCTCTTTCAGGAGAACTCATCAGGTCTGTAATACAAACGATACCGGGGATTAGTGCATCCGTAGTGAACTCAATAGAACACACGCACCGCCTGCGTCGCGTACGACCGAGTCATGGCAGGGGAACAAGACAGAGACAGCGGATGCCATTGAGCTCAAAGACTGCTGCAGAGGTAGTGGTGGGGAAGAAGGAAAACGGAGAAGACGTCGATGTTTGTTTAAACTGGACGCCGTCCTCGGCTGACCATCCGGGTGATTCACGCAGCGTCTCACGTGGATGGTTCACGGCGTCTATTTTGGATGATTCATGGACTACCTGGGTAATTCATGGCGCCTATGTTGGGTGATTCATGGCACCTGATATATAAGTAACATGAAACCTCCCGGGCCAAGTTTTGATACGCAGCTTCCGTAGCAGTTACCAGAGACTGTGTTCAGTGAGCCTCAGAGGTTACTACACCTTCATATTGGAGTCAGTTCACGCGCTGCAGACCGGAGAAAGTACCCTGAACATCTATAACCACAGTCGCTGCAGAGATCACTCACAAATACTTAGAGCGCAGACGAAAGAGAAATGAGGCTCGCAGCAAAGGACCTTGCACTTATGCCGTCACGGCTTTATGTAAAATTGAAACTCAAAGTTCACGGGGGACTTCTCACAATGGGCGCGTCTGGCATAGCAGAGTAATTAGACTGGAACCTATATTTCCCAACGCTCAACTGGCGGTGAGGACAGCGGACGAGGATATGTGGAGATAGAGGCCGAATATCCGAGTGTACTCGATGCACACCATCTGGCCACCACCTTGCGTATTCTGGTGTTGAAGATTTCTTGAAGTATTAAGCTTGCAGTATCATGTGATCGTGGTAACCTCGTTCCTTTTGCTTCAGCGCGCTCTACACAAGCGGGAAAGCATGATACACTACTACGTAGAGATCTAAGCGAAGTCGCCGCCAGTCGCATACAACCCCTCAGACTGACCTTCAGAAGCTTTTCAATAACCCAAACACTTACAAATTTGAACATTTGATATAATTACCATTGGTCTCCACCAGCTGAGTTAACTTCTCCAGGTAAGCAGCTTGCACGCAGTGATAGGAAAGGCTCTTCACTTGTCATCACTTTAGCAACATCTGACACAGTTCTACTCGGCACAGACACCCCCCCCCCCCCCCAAGAACCACCAGGAATAACAACCTTAGTAAGACATGATACCAACATACACGAGTCACAAGAAAAGAGGCGGAGAAACGCACGAGGGGTTACAAGACAAATCTTACAAGAGAACGAGAAGCAGTATCGCTGCGGATGGTGCGTCAAGTCTGCATGCTACTTTACTCGGCTAAACGTGTATGCGTTGACCTTATAGCGGCTCAGTTGTCCGAGGATCCCTCACCCACAATTCCGCCGGCGAATGGTGACTGCTTCTCAACTCAAGCCCTGCCGCCTTCTACAATAATTAACAGCACTAAATCCTTCCTTGCCTCGCCCAACAATTCTCCGGCCAGCCTGGCCTTCCAAGTGGCAGCCTCAGCTCAACTGGCTCCTTCAACGTCATCTACTATCACGCCACTGGAAGACCAATACTTCCTTTCTGAACTGCCAACGACAATCGATTCTACCAGCATCGAGAAACTCAAAAAAGTAGGTTCCACTTCGGAGACTTAAATCTAATGCCCATATTCATGTTAGTGCGCAGCCTACTCTGCCTATACCGCGCACGAATCATTTCAACACTGCCGCTTCCCTGAGAAAACCTGCCTTAGAGCAGAACTCTTTGACCGCCGCCCTCGCCCAGGACAATACAAGGTCAGAGAATGAGAAGTCATCAAAGCGGACAGGGCAGACGGAATCAAACTCCTCCCTGATTCAATTCCAATCCCACAGAAGTGTTTTTCTGCCTGCCTATGAGGGTTGGTGATACGTCCCCTTAAAACAATCCCGCATTAATAGCGTATCCTCGTAGATTGGGCTCCTTCTCCGAGACACAAGGACACGACTACCACAGGCACGTCTGCGTCTCCTGCTGCGTTCATTGGTTTTGCACCGATTCCTGCTTGGACGCCAGGGGAGCCGAAAATTGATGGCCGGGACTCAGTGGTGCAATATAACCCCTAACTAACAAGTGTGTAACTGACGCTGCTTTGTATAGGACCTAACCCATAACCGCGGACTCGGCGGCCCACTCGTAGCCAGCCTCTCAGATCTAGGTCTCGACTCCCATCGTGTGGCTCACTCGCCACGTTTTGAGGCATACAAACACTCATTACGGGTAGATGAGAGCATGGCTCGTGCGAGTGAAGTCGAACTGACAGACAAGGATGATGGAATGTCGTGGGAGATTCATGGCAAGGCCGCAATGCGTGAGGCTGCTGCCACTTGCCTGCGTGCAAGAGACTTGCCACACAGGATATACGACTTCATGAACACGTCGACTCCTCTCATGAAACAGAATCCTGAATACCACCGCTGCATCTTCAAGTCAATAATCCGAAGCAGCACAGCGGATACGGAGCCCCATGCCCCCCAGATTGATATTGTTAATGAAGTCGACAAAGAGCCATGCCCGCCCCCGGAATTTGTCTACAGTAACCATATATGGCATAGTGACAGTGTGCTGTCACGAGATGCGCCTCGATCTCGCTTGAATGGGTGTGGCTGTTATCCCGTCTGTACCCCAGACTCGAGTTGCTCTTGCCTCAAAAAACAGCAAGAGTTCTATGACGAGGGCATGTCTGGCTTCAACTATTCCGGAAATTGCATACGTTACGACGAGTACCCGGTTGTTGAATGCAATGCCATGTGTGGGTGTGACAATGATTGCGGAAATAGAGTATATAGTAACGTGTTTATGCTCTAGTTACGCGACGAAGCTGACATCTGTGAAAGGTTGTGCAACATGGTAGAACACATGCAATCAACATCGAGAAGACTAGGGATAAAGGCTGGGGTGCGTGGCCTAGTTTTCGTTGTACGTTATAGGCCTCATTATTCTGCAGGTATCTTTGCCAAAGAGCATATCCCTGCTCACACATTCATTGGCGCCTATGCTGGAGAATTAATCACTGACGTAGAAAGTGAAGCGCGTGGAAGGTGAGTCCACATTATGTGTAATTGTCAGCGCATTGATCATGTTCCCTAGAATATACCATATGGGTAACCGAACCTACCTGTTTGATGTTGATTTCTGGCATCTGAAGAAAGGCAAACCTGAGGATAAGTGGGAAGTTCAATACTGCGTCGATGCGTTCCATGTGGGAAATGTGGGTCAAGCATATTGTTTTAGCTGGGCTTTTGCTGACGTTATGCCTTCGGTAGTTTACAAGATTTCTAGTAAGTCGTTCTCAACATAAAAATGCCGGTGCCGACGATTTTCGCTCTAGAACCATAGCTGCGAACCCAACTGTGTTCTTGTTCCAGTGTATGTCAATGAGCCGGATTTTCAGAAGCCCATGCTTGCTATATTCACAAGCAGTGACATCCTGGCTGGCCAAGAGCTTTGTATTTCCTACTTTGGCCCCTTGGCAGAGACAGGGGATCAGGTGAGGGTGATGTATTCTTTAAGATAATATGCCGCTTAGCAGACGCCCTTAGTCTGACCTTCAAAGTGAAGACGCTATATTAATAAAGTGCAAGTGTGGCTCAAAGAACTGCACTGGAAGAATGTGGAGATGATCCAGGCTGGTTGATATCGTGCTGCAGAGCGTCGTCGAGCTGGATGGCATCCCTGCACTTACCTACGCGCACTCAAACCCCCAACTATAGTTGCTTAGAGCTTAAAACATACGATGAATGGAAAAATGCTACACGGTGACATTATAGGAGGTTTATGAGCAACTGGGGAGGTAACAACCCGTACGAAGGGGTCATCCATCAAACCAAGGCGACTGATGCTCAGCTCTATTTGTTTCACCGTTTTGCACGGCCTTTGTATTTGATTTAATGCAGTCGTTGAAGTACAATACAATTTGAGCAATGATCATACGTCAGCTAGATAACGGCGGAAAGTGAACCCCCCCCCCCCCAATCGGGTAACGCGAGCGCTTGGTGGGCTCCTGTATAGGTGCTTTCTTGCGTCGATATAGGCTCATAATGGCATGGAACGGCTTTACATAACTGCATATAAAATTAGTAGTATGCTGTGAGAGGGTTACATCGGTACATACGGCACAATATGACCGGATATTCTGGGCTTCTTGTTCAGAGCGTAAGCTCGTCAGCTCTTTACCGTTTTCTACCGTAATAATACAGCCTGCTATTCACACGCACAATGTGGTGCATTGCTTTCCGCCGTCGCTATATATGAAGAAAAGAGGTTCTCGTACCCTTTCTTATAGCATTCCCGTTTCCAAAAGAAAACGAACGGCGGCTCTCCAACTCGGCCTCCTGATGAAAAGGCTATAATTAATCGATTACTCCATTCCTTTACGCATGTGGGCTTCAGTTAGAAATTTTGTCTAATCGGCTTCATTTGCCCTACAAATCGTTTGTGACGATCGAATTCCGGTTCTATCCCATTTCATTCTGTCTTATCTTGCTTTCAAATCGTTTTCCCCCGCTCCCCGTCGTCTATTGTA